>BCIP01000002.1:137360-216948 GCA_001599995.1 Ambrosiozyma monospora
AAAGGTTGAGGAATAATATCCAACTTAACCAATTCCTTGAAATCCCATTCAACAGTGTTTTCAGTCTTCCAACACCAGAAAGCCCAACCGGCAACCTTAGAATGAGTGAAAGCATCCAATGAAGCTTCCATGACCTTTCKGTAGTTATCCTTGACATCACCAGTGAAGTAATCCTCATCACGGCCATACAAAGAGTCACAAGAACCAATGTAACCGTTACCTTGATAAGTGTTGTCGTATCTAGCACCTCTACCGACACCATTCAACCATTTAGCACAGTCAGTTAAAGCACCTGAAAATTCACCAACGACATTCCAGTGGTATTCAGAACCTTCGGACCAACCCCAACCACAAGCAGTGGTGATACGGTCTTGAACTGATCTTTGCAATTCACCAGTGGAGAAAACTTGGTAGTGATGGTGGTCAACAACCACATCAGAGTARCCATCGTTCAGAACATTGTCAAAGTAGTGRTCAGCTTGGAAAGCATCGTGGATGATAACTGGATAGTTAGTAGAGTCTCTAACAACCTTGTAACCTTTTTGGTAGAAGTCTTGAACTTGAGACATATCTAAATCAGGACCCAATGGTTCATTCAACAATTCAATACCAATGATGGTGTCTTCGTAATCGGAACCAGAGTATCTTTCAACAATGTCACCCAAGGCTTTCAAAGTCAAGTCAACGTTACCTGAACCAGATTGCCATCCAATGGTATCTCTCAAACCAGAATTATCGAAACCATTTTGAGAACCTGGGGCACCGTGCAAGTCAACCCAGACCTTCAAACCAGCACTCTTGGCCCAGCCAATAGCCTTGTCTAAGTATTCAGCTTGACCTTGAACATAAGGATCAGAGTCCAACAATTCAAAAGCCCAGTAACCAACAGGGATTCTAACAAAGTTCAAACCATAGGAGGCCATTTCTTGGAAATCGTCCTCGGTAATCCATGAAGACCAATGTTTTTGTAATCTGTTTGAAGCTTCTTCTTTACCCAATTGTTGATGGTAGTGGTATTCATCAACTGGTGGATTGTCGCCAAAGGCTTCGAAAAGGGAAGGAGTAATGTATGCTTCTAAAACTAACCAACCACCAATGTTAACACCGTATAGCTTGTCATTTTGATAATCGAAACCTCTTTTTTGAAGCTTAAGAGGAGCAGCTGAACATAGAGATAGTAAAGAAGTTGCAAATGCGGCAACTGAGGATAACTTCATATTGAGGAGTTATAGTAGTTGTTGTTGTTGTTGTGAATATTAATTGTATAATTGATTGTTGTAGAAAAGTTTGAATCTTGATACAAGGGAATGAACAGGAAAAATAGAAGAGAGCAAAGGAGAGTAAAGAATTTGTGGGAAAGYGACGAAGACTCCTATTAATAGGTGGGTTATGAAGTCAACGAAATGAGATCTAAAGATAAAGAAGGGAGTGGCTATGGAAAAGATATATGAAAGAAAAAAACAGGGGAAAAGGCATAGACAGGGGTAGAGATGGAAAGTTGGAAGGGGGCAAACGGGTTGATATAAATACCAAAACCAAAAACTACGACATGTGGGTTTCATAATTTATTCACACACACACACACACACACACACCACAGCTCCTCCATTCTGATTAAGGTGATCAAACCGAATTCCACGAAAAGATCAGCTAAGCTGCTAAGAAGCTAAGCTGAGCTCGTTAATTCGACTATTTATTATTGGTTCTGCGGCGTGAATTCCATGCTTGTGCAATTGCGCATGCGGCTGCAGCGGCTCACTGTGTCTATTTTGATCATGTTGATCCTTGTGATCCTTTAAGGCTCGCTTTTTTCCTTTTTCTGGATCTGGATCCCAGTCCCAAATTCCGGAAATGGTCGAATTTGTTCCCTTGTGAAATCGCGTGCATCATCCGCATGTTAAATTTAGAGAACTGTGCCGGCCGGCCCCCCCCCACGTTGATATGAGCGAGCGAGCAGCCATAGCTCATAGCTCATAGCTCATAGCTCATAGCTCATAGCTCAACCCAGCCATTTGAATTTTCAATTCTGTGTACAAGGAGATCTCAGCAGCACCTTATTGAGTTAAGGCCCATGATCCTGATCCTGATCCTGATCCATCATTCCATCAACACTTTTGTTTACTTTTACGACAAAGTATAGAACTCAGCTTACAAGATGTTAATCTTCAAAAAAAAAATGTTTGTTTTTGTGATTTGTTTGTTGATATTTAATTGCCTGATCGATCTCGATTCTCAACAAAATTAAATTAAATTATATTAAATTAAAACCCTCCAGGTATGCTGAATGAAGCGCTGCGCAGCGGAACTGAACGAGTTTGCAACGTTCGGGTGAATCAAACTGCTAGTTGACAGGGCCTCCTGGGTGTTAGATGTTTATTTGTTTGATGTGGTAGCAACCGTAACCAAGTATACGTATTTATAGAAGTCGTCGCCCTTTGTTTCTGTATAGCAATGTTGTTTGTTTTGGTGAAATTGACCAATCATGTTAATTGCTACCATAAATATCGTACTCAGTGCTCAGTAACCATGTAACAAAGTTTTTCATGAGCGCAACACTCTTACACTCTCACGCACGCCATATGTTGACGTTGTGGTGTGAGATTCGAGAGCTGGAGGGCATACGCGTCGGAATATGATCTTAAACTTCCGAGTTTTTCTTGATCATCCCATAAATCTGATCTTCAACTTCATTCAAAGTTGGTGATCTTCATCATAGTCATCCATCCCCAAAACTTCATTCTTCCCCGCAAAAAGTGAATGTAGTTCAAATGAGTCAATAACCCTATCTGTACACTAGAGTACATCATATAGATGTATAAAGACGCAGTTTAAATGACTTGTTAAAGTCATTCAGCATGTTTACAAAGATCTATCCGCCATACATGACATGACATGTTTACAGGGCCGTTCAACGTTCAGGCATGCAATCGGTGTGCAAATGATCTGTTCCAGCTTTCTTTTAAGTTTTAACGTATGTGGTTATCGCGACAGATAGTTTCGGCCCTTTTTTTTTGCTTCCTATGTATGACCAGACAGACTTCTGAATTGCGCACAGAATAGAATAACCGTTCTCAACTGTGATGATACTKCMCAAGTACATACACATTACAAAAAGGAAGTGGCATTAAGGTCACTGAGAACTTAAACGTGACTGRATAAGTTCAGTTTCTGTTTTTAAAAATGTATAGTGGTTACAGGTACAGAAAAACCGGGTATACCATAAGAAACAGAAAACTCAACTGTTCTGTTCTCCCCTGCGCATTATTAAAGCTTATAACATCATTCAAGCGAGTATTGCTTCGCAACTTCTTTTTTTCTTTTCCGCATAATTCTTCTGGGGCACACATATTAATCCGGAAAAATTGTTAATCCTTCGACCAATTCGACCTGACACACAGATGATAAAACGTCACATCAATTTGTGAAACCTATGACTTCAAACAGTGACCCTTACATGTAACAAAAGGCATTCCAAAAGCCTGTACTCACACATCAATCATTATACATCACGTATATACTGGGATGTCAGGACCCTGGTCCCTGATAATTGTAACACATCAAATGGACCAAAATCCCTAACAAAGTACTGGATACCCAAGCAAGCTTTGAAAACTTTGAAAGAAGACCCTTGCCAAGCAAATTTTGCTAAAAGTTAAACCGACAACGAACTACGCAATATTCAAAATTGATCTTCCATGACATCCGAAGACAAAAAGTCAGTCACTGAACATGAAGAAGATCATTCATTAAGGTCATCTTGCACAACTAAAGTGTGACTCGAGTGACATGGTAGGTCATATAAGCAAGCAACGTTGATTTGTGAGTTTGAAAAGGCATTTTAGAACTTCTTAGAGAACCATCGATCATTGCGCKTGCGAGTCAGCCATCTTCCTAATCACGATCAGCAACGGATCGCTCAAACTCGCACCGACTCGCACGTATACCATTGAGMCAAACCGAACCGAAAACTACCGATCGCTGAGAAACGATTTTACGAATTAAAATTTTTAGTAAAAAACCAGCCATTTATTAACGATTTTTGCATTACCATGAACAACCATGAATAATTAATTGTACATCAATTCAGATCAATTATAGTACCAGCATAAGAAATGTTGGATCATTCTTTAAAATTATTGTTGATTTAAGTTAATCAATGATATGATATTATTGAACTGCAGTTAAGATTCAAAGGAGATGACGTACACAGGCTATAAACCCCTGATTTGAATCATATTACTTATCGACGAGATGAGATGACAAGTAAAGGGTGCTGGGGCCTGCGAATTTCGAACTTGAGTGGGGAGGCTGGGACCTGGGCACATGCACATGATGTACGTACCGAGGATGACTTGCTTCCTGCTATATCATCATGATTGATTAATTCAGGTTAACACCTCGAGATGACTTAYAAAATGCAAACAGACATGTTCTTCGTCATCACAAGTGACTTCGACAGTCGTTCCATGAGCTAACCATCTTGGTCATTACAAATCAGAACTCGATCGAAAGGAATCTAGCTGAAGCATTAATACTGGTAGTATGTGCTAAACAGTCTGGCCCGGCTCCTCTTGGAATTTACATTCCATAYCATCCAACTGTTTGATTGGTCAACCATTTTTTAATCCCCTAAATGACGAACCGCTAAAAAATGTGATTCAAGAGCATGCTAAAATTTTCATGTTCTAGTTCTCATGTGACGTATATGGGCTAGTGTAAGGTCTGGCCAGCCCTATAGGCACATTAAGATTTAGTTTAAGGAGAGGTATCAAATCAAATCTTGACCATGTTAAAAATGTGTTTGATCTCCTGTTCAACACTTCATCGCTTGAGTATCAAAATTTATGAGAAAAATAAAAAATTGGAAAGAAATTCCGAAAAAGAGGATTTAACCCCATTCGTTCAATTCATTGCGAGCTGATGGTTTGAATTTTCCGATCCTTGCTCTCAGGCCCCGTCAAGATCGCAAGAATGACGAGTGCATCTGTTACTTGTACGTTTGTAAGAAAAAAGCTTGTCAATTAACCTACAGTTAATCGATATAATATCAACGTCACCGTTTGTTACAAAAATTGCTTAATTTGTTCAGAATATAGGTGATTTACAAGTTCAGTAATTATAGTTGCTATAGAATAAAAAAGAGGGTCGTATGCATTGCATATATGAACAATCATCGATTTTCAATTGACATGAAGTTTGTTATTTTATGATTAATCATATTCAGACGAGATAAATATTTGAAACAGAAAAAAAAGGCAAATCTATGGCATTGCAAAACGCAACCTATCTACCAAATCTCTTAAGTTCAAAGTATCTGAAGAATGGATAAACCAACCCAGAGAAGCCAATGGCAAGAAAAGTACCCAAATCAGCATTATATTCACCAACCAAAGCAGCAAATCTACMAACATAGTAAACTTGGTTCATACCCAAGACAACACCCGCAACACCAAAGCAAAATGCTAAACAGGCTGCATAACCAAGTGTTTGTTGATTTATGCTATCCCAAGCATTGAAGTTATAGTATGGAGTGTTTTGAGTAGTTGCATATGGTGGTGGTATACTGGTATCAATTGAGGTATCAGTTGTAGCTGCAGTGGTTTCGTTGTTTTGGTGTTCTTTTTTCTCTGATGTGGTTGCTGTTCTGAATTGGTAACCTGTGCTGTGAATAACTTCATCATCTGCTGGTTCATATAGTTCAATTCTAAACAATTTGATTAACCTTGTTGATCTAAAGATAAAGTTCTCTTCTAGGACTAATATGAAATAGATTGAGATCCAGTAACCGATCATTGGCAAGAAGTTTGACAATATGGTACTGAATTTGTTACGACCAACCATAGAGCAAATCAATGTGATGACAAAAACAATAAAAACAATCAACCATCTTGGGAAGTATTTGAAGAACCATCTGTCCATCATTTGAACACTCAAGGCAGAAGAATAATTATTCAAAATATTGTTAGTGATCAAGGATAACCATAAGATAACCAAAAGGAATTTACCAAAGCCATGCCATTCATCGAAAACGGTATTCAGTAACGCGCCCAAAGAACCATTCTCATAAGTTTCATACCATGATCCGTTACCAACAGCAGCATTACCAATAAGACAAGCAATCACGGCAGCAAACGTGGTTGGAACAGCAAGACCAAAAAATGTGAAGGCGAATAAACCAATTTGAGAGATATTTTCAGGTAACAACACATAATAGTCACTGGCACCACCACCCCATGTTGCGGTCACTGAGTAAGCCAAGTTGAAAAATGAGATTCTGTTGCCAATGACAGTAATTGAGTCACCTGCACTTGGTAAGTCATGAAAGTTTGAAATATCCTTTCTACTGATAATGTACAACAACAAAACAACAATGGCAATTGGAATACCAGTCAAACCTTCAAACTTTAGAACATATTTGATACCGAATAATGCAATACATAACGTGATCACACTTGAAATGGCAACACCAACTTCTAAATCCAACGAGCCATGACTCATCCATTTCAAAATTTCGCCAGCCAAAACGCAATTGGTGACTGACCATCCCAAATAACCGACAATAGTGACAAGACTGACGAATTTGACACCATATGGACCAAACAAGTATCTAGCACCACACATTTGACGTAATCCTRATCTAGGTCCCATAGTGGAACAGTAAGCGGCAACTAAGCAGCCTACCCACATACCGAAGAGACCACAGATTAAGGTGTCTTTGTAGCCTAAACCGAACAAAAGTGGGCCAAGGAAAAATGAAGACATTGAGGTTAGTCCACCACAGGCACTTAACCAAAGTCCTGAAACTTTGATCAGTGAACGCACAACATTCGTATCTCTTTCTTCTGGTAAGTATCTGTGGATACCTTTGGTTTCTCCACCGTATGAGTCTAACCATCTAGACACTTTTTCTAGCTTTGTAGAGAGTTTATCTTGATGAGGTTCAGACATGGAAGTGATGATATAATGTGGATCTCTTTCTTACAGGGGGTGGTTTTCCTTTTGAATGTTTTCTTTGTTGAAACTTYTTCAATGGTTGTGGTGGTATAAAAGTTGACAACTGGTATAGGGATCGTATAAAACGTTAAAAGAGTCACTAGGAATCCAATTGATTGATCAGTGAAGAAAAGATTATCTATCCAAACTGTGGAAAGAATCGCATGGAAGGCAATTGGAGAACCCTGGAGTTATATATAAGCTGAGTTASTTCAGATTTTGTAAAGTAATAACTYGTGGTGTTTGTTGAATTGTATTTTCTCATGGTGCATGTGAAGCTAGTAACGACGTTCTCTGATGTTGAATCCGTTGAAAAGTGTATAATGTGAGTCACAAAATTGCCGCTGGAAAAGGCATGGCTTAAAATGAAAATGAGTGGGATTCCAGACGATTGGCATTGAATGAATTATGAAATATRGATTGACATGTATGCCACTCGTGGGATACTATTAACAATTGTTTAATGAAGATACATGGCATTGATCCAACATTTTTTCAATTTTGAGATCGAAGACTCAAGAACTTATAAACGGCGCCCGGTCACCGGTGCCGGTTGGTTGAGGAATCATGAGGAATCATCATCCCACGCTTTTCTTGCCGAATTCCGTTGAGTTGCGTTGAGTAATGTGAGTAAAAGTAGAAGCACAAACTCCCATTGTACTACAATCATGTACTTTACGTGGATTTCATATGAATTGGCAGCCTGGGAATTATGAATTGAGAGACCTCACAAAAATCAGTTCAGAACTTATTGTTATTGCCTTCTTGTATACCGAGTTGGGAATCTCTTGAATCYTTTTATTAAGATGGTTAAAAACTTTGGAATATTGTTTGAAGCTATGGTATTAGGCTTATACGTTTTGGAACGCAATTGATCTTTTAATCTATATTAGAGACAACTGAATCGAGAACAAAATATTAGAAATATTATTTAGTAAAAGAAAAAATGAAATGAGATATAACAAAAATGATGATTCGGTCAAYTCGGTAAGGTTTCAATTATATCGTGAGACGGTTGGTTGAATGATAAATTACAAAGGGCGGTGAGGGTTCATAACATGAAGTAATTCGGAACTARCTCAAATCAAAGTACATCACTTTGGCTTGTTTCWTTTAAAACATTCATCAACTGCAATAATTTTGTAATAAGACTCTTTGTAATTCAATTGATTCGCCTGATTGGGTGTACCTCCTCTTGATGAGCATCTGCGGTGATGGCTTTTTGATAAATGAAGTGATTGGACTATCATTTGTTCGGGTGGGTTTGAAATGTTTGCAAAATGAGCAAAGACCCTGTTTGTATGGTGTTTATTTAAAAATGTTTTTGTGTGCAGCAAGTAAAGCGTATCATCTGACTAAACCTTTTGACGTTTGCTTCCATTTGTTTCATCAGTATTCTCTGTGTGTCTCTTATCTTCTACTTGTTTCATATGAAGAGATCYCCGACGTTCAGCAGTCTCTCTACGAGCTTGTTTCATTTTCTCGACAAACTCACTTTCTTTAACTGGTTTTTGACTCTGCTGTTTTGTTTGTTGAGTTTGCTGTCTCTTCGTAATTTTCATTGTACGTTGACTCTTCTGTTTCTTGGTAATTGCCATGGTGTGTTGATAAATGGATGTGTTAAAAAGAAGCAGACCTTGATGTAGTCATCTGATCAGTTCAGTACGTTTCGACTTTCAATCTCAACTACCATTGCCTCAACAGGTTACAGGATTTGCGTCAAACGAGTGCAGTAAAAAAACTGCTCCGAGACCGGGAATTGAACCCGGGTCTCCCGCGTGACAAGCGAGAATTCTAGCCACTAAACTATCTCGGAATTGTTGTGAACAAGCAAGCAACGGTCCTTGCCAAGCAGCAAACTTTTCAATTTTTTGCCACCTTTGCCACGTTTTGTGGCTGGTATTTGCCATTTTAGGAAGTATCACGATCAAAGTAATTGAGTCTCACACGCACRCTTCTAACCTCTACATATGCGATGTTGCTGTTGATGTTGTACATGCAAACGCAGTAAACGAAGAAGTCAAAATGGCATGTTTGATGTATGTTCACAGTTTATTCTCCACAAAATGAAGTACATAATGCAATTACTATAAGGAGTACATATTGCGCACATGCACACAGAATTATGACTGTCAAAAAAAACTCTGCAATTGATGATGTCAGGAAAAGTATAAGCAAAATGCAAGATGTGTTTAGTAAACAGGAAACTCGGAAGAAGAAAAAGAATTAAATAACGGAAAGCTGAAAATGAATGAAAAGACAATTGAAATGAACAGAAAAACAAAGAAAAATATAAATTAAATGTGTAAGAGATTTATCTACCAAACTTTTTCAACTCAATGTATCTTAGCAAAGGATAAGTAACCCCAGTAAATCCAATGGCAAGRAAAGCACCCAAATCAGCATTGTACTCACCGATCAAACTGGCTAACTTACCAACATAGTAAACTTGGTTCATACCTAAGACAACACCTGCAACACCAAAGCAAAACGCCAAGCAAGCAGCATAACCATGAGTATGTTGATTAATGTTGTCCCAGGCATTGAAGTTATAGTATGGAATTGACTGTGTTGTAGCATATGGAGGTGGTATACTTGAATCGATTGTTGTTTGTGCTGTGTGGGTAGTTTCATCATCACGGTGTTCCTTCTTTTCAGTTGGTGTTGATGAACCATAGATATATTCACTGGAATTGGCAGCTTCATTATCTGCTGGCTCATATAATTCAACCCTAAATAGTCTGACTAGGCTAGTTGATCTGAAAATTACATTTTCTTCAAGGATCAATGTGAAGTAAATGGATATCCAGTATCCTAACATTGGCAAAAAGTTTGATAAGATTGTGCTGAATTTGTTACGGCCAACCATTGAACAAATCAAAGTGATAACGAAAATCACAACGACAATTAACCATCTTGGGAAATGCTTAAAGAACCATCTGTCGATCAATTGGACAGATAAAGCTGATGAGTAAGTGTTGATTGTGTTGTTAGTGATCAATGATAACCATAGGATGATCAACAAGAACTTACCAAATCCATGCCATTCGCCAAAAACTGTGTTTAGCAAACCTCCCATTGAATCATTTTCATAAGTTTCGTACCAATATCCATTACCAACAGCAGCATTACCGATTAACATACCAATAACACCACCAAAAGTAGTTGGAATAGCAATTCCAAAGAATGTGTAAACAAATAATGAAACTTGTGATAGGTTTTCAGGTAACAACACATAATAATCAGCAGCACAACCACCCCAAGTGGCAGTAACCGAATATGCCAAGTTGAAGAATGAGATTCTATTACCGATAACAGTAATGGTGTCACCAGCACTTGGCAAATCATGGTATCTGGAGATATCTTTTCTGGTGATGATATACATCAAAAACACAACAATGATAACAGGAATACCAACCAAACCTTCAAATTTTAAAAGATATTCAATTCCAAAAATTGCAATACAAAGAGAGATAACACTCAAAATGGCAATACCAACTTCTAAATCCAATGTACCATGGCTGATCCATCTTAAAATTTCACCACCCAAGACACAGTTTGTAATGGACCAGCCCAARAAACCGACAATGGTGACAAGACTGACAAATCTAACACCATATGGTCCAAACAAGTATCTAGCACCACCCATTTGACGTAAACCTGATCTAGGACCCATAGTAGCACAATAGGCGGCAACTAAACATCCAAACCAATTACCAAATAGACCACAAAGGATGGTATCTTTATAACCAAGACCAAATAGTAATGGACCTAGGAAAAATGAGGACATGGAAGTTAATCCACCACAACCAGATAACCAAAGACCTGAGACTTTGATGATTGATCTGACAATGTTGGTATCTCTTTCGTGTGGAAGATATCTGTGCATACCTTTGACCTCTCCTCCGTATGAATCGAGCCATCTTGATATCTTCTCCAACTTAGATGTGATTGTAGCTTTGTCTCTGCCTTGTTGGTCTGACATGATTGAGAGAATCAAATATAGTGAGTTTCAGTATGTATGTGTGTGTTCTGTTCTTAAGAGATTGTGTCTTCGATAACCTTCTTCTTCTGTCAAACTGATATATAATTCTGCGATAACCAGTATTCCAAAGCAGTATTGTATCAACCGAATGTAATAGAATGTAAAGGAACGAAWGTGTGCAAATATGATATATCCACTGGAACTTTTGAAATGAAGCTGTTGAAATGTTGAAAAGAAAGGAGAAGGGGTCGAACTTGTCAGATATATAAACTCGACGATCTCAAGTGGATGGATGGATGGGTACTAGTAAGTAGCTGTAGCTTGTAGTAATGTAATTTAAGATTGAGTTGACTTGAATCTTGATCATAAGCTGATTATGTCTCCACAGAAATTAACCACATGTTATGTCGAACTTTTTRATTGTCTTTGACTCTTGAATTTTCAGACTAACCGAACTTGGTAAATTCGATATGATAACGTAAGGCCCTTGGGAAAGAGCCCCACAAATGTGATATTTTTATAGCCGACAAGCGCCTAAGCCCTTCATATTTGATATCTATCCGCTGTCTCAATTAATTCCATCTTTTCACTGGCACTTTATTTTTATTGAAGGGCCCGGTTTTTTTTCATTTAGGTTAGTTATAACATCATCGAGACATGTTGATAATAGTACAGTCCAGTATAGTATCCATGTATACTTGTTTTCATCAATCTATATATACTTATGACTCATATAGGTATGTTGACCAATTCCACCATCATGATTCATAGTGAAAATTTTTAACAGGTTTGAAAGTTTTAAAATTGCCCTTGTGCGCGGCACGTCTGCTAAGAACAGGCAATAGCGATACCGGATAACCGGCCGGAGTCGGAGGAAGATGCATGAGAACCGCAAAAGCTGATACTGTTATCGCTAGCGAGATCGAAGATGCAAGTCCGAGAGCTCAAATTTTAACTGCATTTAACCTTGAACTCTTATGTGTTTTTTTTTGGAGTGTATGTAATTTACAAATTTATCCTTATATACACAATTGAACGCGAGATTTCAAAGAKCAAGGTATAATTCTGTGAATTAATTAATGAAAAATCAATATTAAAATTCAAAACACATGAGCTGGAAGCTGGATATATTTTCAAAATTATATATACATTTTTAATAATCTGGAATTTCAATGGTTGAATCATTTATGATATCGATATCGATCGAATATATATGATAATTTATARTTCTGATCTATATATGGTTGGTGGCTTTATTTTTTTCTAATGCCTAGATTAATTCCAACTAGCTCACTATTTTATAATTGCCTATATGCATGTACTCAAAATAAAGCTTATATAAATTCACAATTGAGATTGGCATATGGCGGTATTCCGCAAAGCATGTATATAATATATAAGCTAGGCTAGCTAGAGCTAATTAATTAATAATGTCCATGTCGGTACGTGCTAGATATCTCTCAGAATATATCTGCAAGTAATTAAAAGTCTACACATGTATTTTCCTATACGTATCTGTACTGTTAAATTTTTCTTTTACTTTTTTTTTTGATTAAGGAAACAATTATATATTATTATATACAATTTTTTTTTACCAAAAAAAGTAAAAGCTTATATTAATTCTACCATGTGTAATAAAATGAGGTTCAAAACTAGAAAAAGAAATATATGAAATAAAAACAAGCAGCCTATATTTTCATATTCTTCAAATTCGCTTCGATCGACGTAGCTTTGATTCATTTTTTACGATTCTTATCAACATTTTCAAATTTAAAATTTTATTAAATTCAAAAATTATCTAATTTATGAATCATAATGCAGTACTACGTATGGTACATGTTTTTTTTAGACGTAAAAATCCTGAATTAAATCTTTTGTTCAAAAACAGTTAAGTGAATTTAGGTGGGATCGATATATATATAGATAGATCTAATAGGTATATATAATTTATTAAATTATGTATGCAAATTTTAATTCATGAAAAATTATATATTCGAATTGTAAACCTAAAAAAAAAGAATTAAATTAGTAATTATACATTTTCGGTTTCATATAGTTCTAATTTTTTCCACTCTTATTCTAATTTATTCAAACTCGAGATATACTTTTTTTAATTGTATATATATTTATTTAAAATGATTAAATTGTTTTTAGGATATAGTTTTTTTCACCTATWTTAGTTCAATCTGTATTAACGGGTATTTACAAAGTCTCACTATACACGATAATCCTTATAAATTAAACCAGTTCAGCTTTCAATTAATGTCAATTCCATGGACCGTCAATTTTGGATGATGAAAAACCCTTCTAAAACGCCGCCCGAATATGTCAATTTAAAGTGCCAAGGGAAGCATAGTTAAATTAAKTCAACCTAGTCATAATAGAAAATAAACAAAAAAAAGAACAATTTTGAATCAACGGATCTAAAGAAAAAAAACGTATATATATACTAAAGTTTAGCCATATTAAGGCAAGTACCAAAAGAATCAATTCCCTCAAGCAATCAAACAATCAGATGATTACTTTTGTACACTTAATCTGAGGAGTGAAAACAGCAGGTTCATCTTGACTCGACAAAGAAACACCAGCAAARCCATTAAAAGGACCATCCTTGTAGTAGTCTCTCTTTGGGAAACCTTCCAAAGAATTAGCATAAGTGGCAACAGAATGAGCAATCAACTTAGTGTTCACCAAGAACGCATCATAAGCTAAATTATCCAAATCATCACACAATTGATGATAACAAACATCAAATGGAATACCATTCACCCCATTGATACCCTCTGCACCAGTGGCGATACCACCACCTGGAATATGATTTTTGATGAAAGCAACATAGTCGGATCTACCATCAAGTGGAATCAAATCATAGTTCAAACCATGGATCGTGTAATAGTCAACGTACAAATCTTTCAACTCTTCTGAACCAGCAGGGTTATCTTCATTATTGGCATCATACACTCCGAATTCGTAGTTTGGAGAAGCCATCATATCGTAATCCATGAACAATCTGATCTTTTGGTTTTCTTCTGGTGTCAAATGTTCAAGATAGTAAGTGGATCCCACACCTCCTTCTTCTTCAGCGGCCCACCATGCAAATCTAACTTTGTTCTTCAATGAAAAGTTAGTCAAGTGCTTGGCAACGGTCAATTGAGACACTGTTCCACTACCATCATCATTGATGCCTGGACCAGCGGTAAMTGAATCAGAATGGGCACCCAACATGACAATGTTCTCTGGATCACCTTCAACACTTTCAGCGATAACATTAAAAGTGGTGATATTGCCAACGTACGAATCAACAAGAACACTGGCTTCCAATGACTTACCGGACTTCAACAGCGCAGCATACTTCTCACCTTCAGTCTGTGATAAACCAACACTTGGAGCTAAAACGACACGGCCACCATCTTTAGGAACATCCAAAGTACCCTGAAAGGAGCCTGGTTCATTGTTGTAAATGAAAGTGGCCTTGGCACCCAACTTACCGGAAACGGCAGCCTTGGTACCTAAAGCACACAAACCTCTTTGAATTAAAGCAATACCACCATCAATTTCATCAGGATAGTCTGATTCCAAACAACCGTTGTTTGCAACATGGACCAAAGCACCATGAACGAAATCCTTGTTTGGTGTGGAAGGACTGCTATCCAACTCAACCAAGGACTTTGGTTGCACACCATCAATGGTGGCTTTGTAATTGTAAACTTCACTCATGAACGCATCAAATGGTTGAACAGAGACATTATAATAACCACCCAACTTGTGAATCTCGGATTTAATGTAGTCAATGGTTTTGAAATGACCTTTTGAACCAATGACTCTGGTAGGATGACCGAAATCCGGGATCGAGTATTGTGAGATGTTCCATAATGCTTCTGAACCTGTTCTTAAGTCATCTTCAGTGATTAAAGCCTGTAATGAATCGGAGTCGACCAATGGGTTCTTCTTTGCTGGAGCTGGAGCAGGAGCAGTATATTTAGATTCAGTGGTTATGGCATCAAGGTTAAAATTCAGTTCCAGTTCCAGGACATTTTGCAAAGGAAGTGGAGTAGCTGAGACCAAAGAGATGAGTAAAGCCAAGTTTGATAAGGGCTTCATGATGGGAATGGACTCTGAAGTTCAATTGAATGAGAAAAAAAGGGTGAGCAATGAGACTCGAGAGTAGTATTATAGTTAACGAGTGTTTTATCTGGCTGAATAGAGGGAATTATCAGAGRAAAAAGAGGTTGCTAGGATGACCATGGCAAACAGCTAAATTYAAGATCAAGGCAAMATTCAAATGCATGATGGGACAAAAAAGCTGTGGAACCCATGAWTGACTGCGATAAGAACGGACCGAGTTAACTGTTCACAGCCATTTCAGCACGCGGTACGTGCTGCTGGACTGAGCTAGGCAATTTAAAACTAAAAAACMGTAATTATATATAGCTAGCTTACGTAGCATGATATATCAGCTGTATAGTGATTCTGGGCCTAGCTAGTAYCGCGTTAGAGATAAATAGTCAATGATCAGAGCTTATAACAGGTATATATATATAACAATTTGTAAAGAGAAGTAAGTAGATAAAATAATAAGATTATASTATAACGGAGAAAACGAAAACAGGGGGCAAACAAATAAACAAAACAAAACAAAATAAAAAAATAAAAATGGTGTATATATAATAATAATTTAACAAAACTAATATAGGAAAAAAAAACAACAACTGTGGAAAGGAAATATTGGAAATACAAGCTGGGGGGGGGGGGTAAAAAACTGAAAACTGAAAACTGGAGTTAAAGAAAATTGAACAAAATTCAAAAGAATTGATTTGTAGGCCAGGCCAGGGACTGAATAGCGCCAGCTGGGCCGGGAGTCAGAAGAAAAGTCAAAGAAAATTTTTCAAAGAAGCTGTGTGTGTGTGTGGGGGGGGGGGAATAGAGGCAAAATAATGGGAAATTAAAAGAACATATGTGGGGGGGGGTAGTTTTTTTGAAGTTGGGAAAAAAAATAAAATTGGAAAAAAGCTAAAGAAATCTGAATGCGAGAAATTTGGGGTAAAGAAGATTGTTGGGCAAAACAAAGAAAAGGATCTGTAGTTTTATGATCTGTGATCTGTGATTTGGGAGCTGTATATATTGTGTATATGTATTTGTGTATATGGTATGTGATAAGATTTCATCTTTATGTATATATAGTGTAGTGTGGTAATGTAGGTGGAGGTGGGAAATAGCCAAAGGAAACAGAAATTAAGACAAGACAACGTTTGAAAGAAAAAAATAATTAAAGGGGGGAGAAAAAAAAGTACTTCGATGAAATGGAAAGAACAGAAAAGAAAGATTTAAAKTTTTGAAATAATTGGGTGAAATGAAAAAGACAAGTGAAGAATTCAAAAAATCAMGAGAGCATAGCAGTGAGGAGTATTGGAACATGTGGGAACAAAGCAAAGCAGCCAATTATCTAGCAATGTAATAAAATGAAATGGAATGATGTGGGAAAGGAAAATAGTAAACAAACTTCAGAATTGTTCATTCATTTACTCAATACCCAACCCGTCAACAGCAGCAGCTTTATCAGCACCCTTCAAACTAGCAACAGGGGAACCAGCACCACCATCAACAGGAGGAACAGGAGACACACCGGCAGAACCAGCACCAGCACCATTAATCATAATACCCATTGGATTGCCAACATCACCCATTARTCCAGTAGCAGGACCACCTGGACCAGGATAAGGTTCAAACACACCAGACACAGAATCACTTGACGCGTCATCTCCATCATCACCATCGTGATCTTGATCATCGGAATAATTACCATCATTGTAAAACTGTTGTTCGCCTAAATCATTCACACCACGTCCACCGTGACCGTGACCACCGTGGCYGTGATGGTGGTGGTTTGGAGGAGGTCCACCTTGTCCATTGGTTAGTTGGAATTGTCTTGGTGTGTTACCACAACGATCTTTACCGAAATTGATCTTACATTGAGCATAGTCTTCGTTGTTTCTTATACCATCGATTGCTTTTATTGCATTTGAGATGTTTGTGAAGTTGACGAAACAACAATGACGTTCTTCAAAGAAATTGATTTGTTCAATCTCACCAAATTCTTTGAAATCATCATTTAATTTCTCCTTTGTGAATTTTAATTCTGAAATCTTGTCTAGGCCACCAATGTAAATGTTACGTGATGCACCATTACCAACGGCCAAGTTGATTGAGTTAGGTAATGGGCCAGAATGTTTACCCCAACCAACCTTGATCTTTCTATTGTGGATGATTAAACCGTGTAAGCTAGACATAGCATAGAATTGAGCAGCTGAGATAGGATCAATGAAAGTAATGAAACACACGTGTCTTTCATTAATCAATCTGATGTTCTGTAAGATACCACCACGAACAACATTACAAATCTCTTCAATCGTAGAATCGGGATGCAAGTTACCCAAGTAAATTGTTCTGTTACCCAAATTAGCAGATCCACCAGCAGAAGTAGCAATGACAGCAGCAGCATTAGATTGTTGAACCAAAGCATTGGCAATCAGATCTCTGTCAACTTGATTCAACAAGTTTTCAGAGTTAGGGTTAAGACCCAAGTATTGTGCTGCATTATGTTGTTGAGTCTTTGTAATGAAGGCACAACGGTCCTTACCATAAAACACTTTACGGTCCTTGTATTGTTCCACCAATGGTAAACTTTGAACACAACGGATGGCAGCCAAGATTGAGGTGAAATGAACAAATGCAATTTTCTTCTCATGTAGGATCTTAATTGTATCTATAGGACCATACTCTTCCAAATCACGGTATAGTTCTTCYTCGGTAACGTTTTCATCAAGGTTTCCCAAATAAACGTTTCTCGTGGCGTTATAACGAGCAACACAAGAGGCCACGACAGGATGAACTGGAGTTGGCTTACCCCAACCAATCTTAATATCATGGTTGTTAATAGTGAGTCTCTTTAAAATGGCATCTGAATGGAACAACATTGCTGAATTTTCATCAAGGAAGGAAATAAAAGCACAATTCTTTGAAGGCAACAGTTTCAATGACTCCACAGTACCTGAACGAACATGGTTCAACAATTCATTGTATGTGATATCGCTTGGAACATTACCCAAATAAACGGTTCTTGAAGGAGCAGCTGAGCCTTGACCCTGTTGCATTTGTCCAGGACCAGGACCACCGACACCGGGACCACCAATACCTCCTGGTCCACCACCGATGCCAACATTACCACCAATGGCCTGTTGTAATTGACCGTTTGTRCCAGGTGCAATGTTCAATTGTGGGGTCAAACCAGCTGCCGTGGTAGGTGGTGGAGGAGCAACTTGTGATGCAGTGGCAAGGAAACCATTCACTGCTGCTGGGTTTTGTTGTTGTGATAATTGACCACCTGGATAACTACCATTAGTACCGGCTTCAAAGTTACCCAATTGATGTTGTGGTATGAACGCAGCTGCTGAACCCGGGTTACCCAAGTTAGCATTAGCATTGACATTAGCAGCAGCTGCAACGGCGGCTGCAGCAATGGCAGCTTGAGAAGTAGGAGTATATGAACCACTACCGTTGGCTTGATGCTGTGGGTGAGATTGAGAGGTTGTCGTTGTTGAATTGGAAGTGTTTGGAGCTGAACCTGAGGCACCAGCTGAAGCACTGCTAGATTCAACTGAGCCTGGATCACTTAATTTTGCTGAGCCATTAGATTGTTGATGTTGATGTTGTAACAGTTGGGTATGTTGTTGAGGATGTTGAAAGAAATCAGGATGAGGAGGTGGAGGACCAGCATTATAGAATTGAGGAGGCATATCATTCAATTGCATATGGTTCATGTTCATGGCATTCATGTTCATTTGTTGACCAGGAAGACCAGGTTGAGGAACTTGCATTAGGTTCAGATGTTGTTGGTGTTGTAATTGAGGGGAGTAATATTGACGGAATTGTTGGGTTGGGATATAAGATTGCTGTTGTTGCCATTTTCTATTACTGTTGTTAGGGGCAGGGCCATTAGAGCCCACTTGTTGATGTTTTCTTGAAGAGTTTGAATGATCCATGTTGGAATTGATGGATGTAGAGAGAGTGGGACTAATAGTAGGAGAAAGATCTGTGTTTATTGTCGGTTGTTGTTGGTATATAGATTGCATGTAATATCAGACTAAAGACTGAATTGAGTATAGTGTGATATGTATAAGTGAAGGATACTAGTTGAAAGGGGAGGGAATATATGAATTGGTATGTTGTAAGTGTAGTAAAGCCAACTTTGAGAATTTTTTCAAGAAAGATGAGTAGAGTGTGAGATTGTAAGAGATGGGAAATAAATGAAAAAAGAGTAGAATTTTAATGAACAATAAGAGAAGACAAACAAGAAGTCGAATAATTCAAATGAGTCAAGGGATGATCGGAAGTAGGGTGTGTACAGTGGGAAACGTGTATGAGATGAGCACGGTAGATGTACAGGTGTTGAGAAGGGGAAGTGGGAAGTGGGAAGTGGGAAGTGAGAAGTGAGAAGTGAACAAGTGAGAGAGAGAGAGAGTCCCAAGACAAATGGCAAATAAGATGGTATATGAATTGAATGTAAAAATAAAGATGAATTGAATCGAAATGAAGAAAATAAGGTATATTCAGGGTATGATTGTAGTTAGTGGCAAGAAGGAAGAAGGACAGGAAGGGACAAAGAGACGGGAAGAGAAGAGAAGGGATGCGATCAACTCAACTCAACTCAACTCGAACTCAACACCAATTTCAATTCCACTACAGATCCCAGTACCCAGTACCCAGTACCCAGTGGCAATCTAGCAATTCTCAAATTTCTCAAATTTCTCAAATTCTCGCTTTCCCACATAGAAATTTTTCAAATTCTCACTCACTCACTCACTCACTCACTCACGTTGTTCACTCACTCACTCTTGTTGAAAACTGTACCTTAAAAAGCTGAACTAGTGGGTCTCTGGTCCTTTAACCGCGAATTTGATCTGCCAATATATGGATGGAACTCTGCTGTGCTCTGCTGTACGTATGTCTGCTGTGCTCAGCATATCTTGTCTGCTTAACTATGTAAAGACAGGCCGCGTGTATTTGAACATGTTCAACTTATATCTATGAGATCATCACCAATACGCCTAATGCTAGCTTATTGCTTATAACACCAGAGCTTTGCTTTTATAATCTTGTTTTCACTACTACTAAATCCATTTTCCACTAGCTATCTTCAACTCGTAGAATGAAACCTAAAAATAAAAATGCATCCACCATGCTACATAGACACAGAAATCCATCTCTCATTAAGGAGTCAATTGCCCTTATGCCGCAACTTCTCATCTTCTCGTCTTCATCTGAAATTTCATCAGCTCTCGAGATATATTTGATTGATCGATATAAATTGTTTTAAGATTTAAGATACGTGTCTTCCACAACAGCTATAAATGATGAAGCTAGGTTGCTGGATCCTGTTCAACTGTGCTGAGTTTCTGAATACATCTTCTGTATGRCAACAAAATGACATATAGAATCTGAAAACTCAATTTGACTCACTCACAGTTCACAACGTGCTCCTGCTGAGGGTAGGCTTAAATTTCAATACAAAAAATCAAGATTGCTTTATGGCAGCTGCCTCTAYACTTTTCTATTAATGCTTAATCATTGATCATCATATATACTAATCCTTGAAGACGACSTTTACTGCTACTACTACTACGTTGAYATTGATTAAAGTTGAAACTCATCATCATATATGATTTACATTTTTCAGGATTGCATTTTCTCCATACTTTCGTGTTGTTCGTGAATTCGGATGTTTATTGTTCTCCAATTCTCCGTTCCATAATTATTGACTGCGCCTACGTTAACTTAACGAGAATCGTGTGTACACGAAAATTATACAGCTGTTCGAACAGTTCATGCAAAAAACTATGCAGTTTGAACCAATCATGTTACGTACATGCTCAAGAAAATTAATCGTACAGCACTTGTAGCGTAGCCCAGAGCGTAATATATATATGCGATCTGTTGTGTTGRTTACTCAAAGTGTACTCATCAGACCTCAAAGTTCAAACACATCAAAACGTTTCGAGTTTGTCGATCAAACATAAATATATGATCCATCATCCATCCACCATGTATTCATATAAAAACTACAAATCATGAATTGAACACGWATCTTTCAAGTTGCAACAACTCAAAACTCTGAAAAACTGACGTGTGTAAACGATCAAATAGATTCAAGCACCATGTGTACGTGTTCAGCCAGTCATAAGCCAAGACCCGCCAACAACAACAACTTCCAAGACCAACAGCTTCTTCCCTTCCATATTTAAATCTGCCCATATCATCATACAGACTCAATCTTAATATCACCAGAGATCGAATTTTTCAATTACTGTAAAAGTTCCTTYTCTAGATACGTTGGAATTTGTAGATTCTTCTCCGATCAGTAATATGTATCGATGCAGATGTCGTCAGTGTCACCGTTCGATCAAAACTTCGAAGTCTTCACCCCCTGGAAATAATTTGAAAGTTGAATTGAGTTGCTTGTTCGTTCACTCGGTGTAGTTCTTCGTTTGAGTCTCTAATAATATATAATTGGGATGTTGTTGATAAAAATAACAACCATAAGAAAGGTTAAAATTGAAGCCTAGATACGATAAACAGAAATTTGTTATAAGTTGTTTTGTTGTTTTCATTTTCAATAAACATTGCAGTGCTGAAGGGATCAATCAATCATCAAAGGCAAATCTAAAAGTCTAGAATTTCTAAATTCAAAATTGTGCAGGGTGCACTGCCTTGCAGCCACAATTACCTGAATGTTTGTTTGATATTTGTGAAATAAATGCTGTTTTGAGTAAGAAGTTATATCTTCCAAGAAACTTCCAAAAAGCTGAAAACTACATGGATGTGAAGTTGTTTTCCATTGGAAATAAGAAAGTTAGAGCTTGCATGTTATTTCAATTCTTCAAATCATGGGCCTGATCATGCATGAAAGTATGACTATGAGTTAATTGCCATTTTTCAAACAGAAGATTCGATCATTTTTATAAAGCTCTAATTACAAATTCACATGACCATGTCTAACTAAAGTCATTAAAATCGGAATTGAGTGGGTTTTTCAATAAAGTTTGATTTTTTTTAACGGGCTTTGGATTTCCTTGAGTTCATTGACCTTTATTTGCATGAAAGAACATGCAATGGAAAATTATCAACCTGAATGAGATTTAAACACGAAATCAAATGCTAATATGTTTGAATTGCCGAGAAGATCCATGGTTATTCATATGCCAATGTTGGCATATTCAAGAATCGTGCAGCTGGAACTTGATCATGCTCATCATATCAACGCAAAAACAACAACAACAACAACAACAATAAGAATCAATCAATACTGTAAATGGAATATAAAATTGATTCACTTGTTGGGAAATGTCATATGAGTAATCTGTATACGTTCCTCTTCAGTTGTTAGAAACATGGTTATCATATCATCAYAATTCGGTTTTTCAAAGGGCCTCTTTGTTTGTAAGACTGTAAGCTGTTCAGCAAGAGCTTGATTTATATGAGTTGAAACAACTGATTGCATAAGAGTATTTTGCAGATCTGCTCATATCAATTGTGTTTCAKTTAAACGTTCAATTGCTGGGCAAACGTTGGATAGTATGTATTGTAAAGACCAAAGCTTGTAAACACAGGATCYGGTGACTGCTCTGTATTTTCTGTCAATTTCAGTACGTGCAAGCTTATTCGAAAATTGAGGGTTCATTGGTAATAGTTTCTTTTGTAAACCAGGAAACTGTACTTCATCTATAGGATATGTTTAATTGCATGGGATTTGTGTTAGAGTAGACGAGTGATAAATTATTGGTAATTAGCTGGCTGGCTGTCGTATTGAAACKAATCGGCGTAAAGCGAAATAGCGAAAACCGATTCATGAAACGCCTTATAACGGTACTAACTTTTAACTCTAACACCGGTCTAGTTATATAACCAAATCAAATTGATGTCTTTGCACTTGATAAATGAAGGACATACCCATTTTGAATAACATGAGCTTCACATATCCCAACAACAATTCCAATATTGAAGAAAATCATATCTTTTAACTCAGGCCTCTAATACGTCGTTCAGGCTGTCCATTCCATCTCGTCTCAATTGAGTTTTTTTGACGCGTTCGTTTCCGGTTAGTTCGGTTTTTGCCAGTGAAATTTGCATCCTGAATTCTGAATCCTGAATCCTGTGGAATGCCAGATCCGGCCTCTTGAGTAATACTGTGGTGGAAGGAAGGAAGGAAGGAAGGAAGGAAGGAAGGGTCTAAGACGCTTTAAGGGCCTTCCTTAGAAGATAAAGTGCTCACTGCCAGCACTGGTGCTTGATGATTCGTTCCAGCTGGTGCCATGGCTGTTCCTTGCTCCTTTGCCTTTAGTTCCTCCCAGCTGGACCATCTGGCTTGCTAGTGCATTTAGACGTTGAACGAAATGAAATTTGTAAACATGCATTCCTGTCCATATAGATGAAATTGAAGGTACATCAACACGAGCCCTGCTTTCAAGGTATTCATCACTCCCTTCTTTATCTTATTGCTGTTGCATTTCTGACTCCGAGTTCGGATGCGCAGGTTCAACACTATACAWTCACAAGATCAACAAATGACACTTACAAAACCAATAACAACCTCAACGTCAATAACATCATCGTYTCCATCCCCATCAAGAACAACAACGACAACAYTCATATCGCTCCGGTCCTTGTTTCACCTATCCCTTTCACTTCTCCTCTTACTCTCGACCACAACCCACGCACTTGAACTCGACATCACATCCTATGCCTCAATCCAAGCAGCCACGAGTCTGATATCCACCGGTTTAATGGACTACTACTGGGGTGACAAGCCAGGAGGTATCATAGGAATGTTCACTAACCCCTATTACTGGTGGGAAGCCGGTGGAGCCTGGGGTACGATGCTTGATCATTGGTATTACATGCAGAACGACACATACCAGGACACGATCTATGAAGCGTTGTTGTATCAAACTGGTGATCATTACAATTACATGCCATTGAATCAAACCACTACAGAGGGTAACGATGATCAAGTTTTCTGGGGGATCGCTTGTATACAGGCTGCTGAACGGAATTTCACTAATCCTCCTAAAGAGAAACAACAGTGGTTGTATTTAGCTCAGTCTGTGTTCAATACGATGGCTTGGAGATGGGATGATGAGAGTTGTGGTGGTGGGTTACGGTGGCAGATCTTCAGATGGAATGCTGGATATGATTATAAGAATTCGGTTTCGAATATTGGGTTGTTCCATTTAGGTGCCCGTTTGGCAAGGTATACGGGGAACGACACGTATGTTGACCTATGTGAAAAAGTGTACGATTGGCTCGTGGATGTCAAGTTCGTCACTGAAGGTGACGAATGGTGGTTTATCTGGGATGGAGCCGGTACAGAAGCCAATTGTTCAGTTGTCTCAAAAGGGCAATGGACATATAACGCCGGATTGATGATTGCTGGATGTGCATATCTTTACAATTACACAGAAGATGCTATTTGGTTAAACCGAACACAGAGATTCATTCATGGAGCTCAAGTTTTCCTGAACAATTCCATCATGTACGAAGCAGCATGTCAGCCTATCAACACATGTAACAACGATCAACGGTGTTTCAAAGCATATCTTGCCAGATTCCTATCACTGGCATCTATTCTAGCACCTCCAACTTACCCAGTGATACGACCAATCATTGAAGCATCAGCTAAAGGAGCAGCACAATCTTGTTCAGGTGGTACGGATGGTCACACCTGTGGTACCAATTGGTTTGCCAATGGATGGGATGGTAATTATGGATTAGGTGAACAAATGGCCGCATTGGATGTTATCCAGTCTTTGGTTGCTCCTTATAGAGACCCACCGTATACTCAGTTAGATGGTGGTTCGTCTAAAGGTAATGGAAGTGCAGGTACAATTTATATCGAACCTACTGATGAGCCATTGGATTTGCATCGTAAGGATACTGTGGGTGCTGCTATTATCACTGCTGTTGTTGGGTTGTCTGTTATTGGGCTGATGGTTTATCTGGTGCTTTAGAGTTGAGACATGAACAGTTGATCTGTTTTTTTGAGTAGTTGTTAGAATTAGAAAAAAAACGATAAAGATAGAGATTAAAAAAATGTTAGCCATGTGTAATTTTTTCATTTATTTATGAGTCCATGTTTCTATGATTTGCATTTTCTAGTGTTTGTCTTAAAGCTTTAAAATGATTTAGTTCTTTGATACATCACTACTGATATCGGCTATATTGACAGATTATGTCTTAACTTAAGTGGTATATGCTTTTTTTCTGCATGTAATTTTAATCTTGCTAATTTGATTTTCAATAATGATATTCGTTCTTTTCATGAATCATCTCGGCATACAGCTAGTCATCTTTCTGGGATGTGTTCATGTTTTGTTTTCACCGAAACTATAGTATTAGTGCTGTTGTGAGATAGATYGATGCGGTTTTGCCCAGCCGATGAGTGCACACCTGTCTTGGTGCTGGTCTTGGCGATAATGGCATGAAGGTTCAACTATTTCCTGGGGATCAACTTCTTGTAGTTTGGGATATTCCATTGTCGAACCTTCAGAAGTACTGTGAATCTCCATTTAGCAATATCATTAGCAAGAATGTATAGTGTACTTATATAAGCTGTTACATGTCTTTTACTCGACTCGATCTGTTATTAGCAACACAACGACAATCGCCAGATCAATGGATCAATGGCCCACAGARAGAAAAAATCGCGTTCAAAAAATTGTGCACTGGTTTACTCCTCAGACTCAAACTTGATAGTAGCAAATGGCACGTGGAACACACCCWAATGATTTCAGAGATACGGAGCACACCTGTGTAAAGACAGCCAGACTCAGTTGCACTCAGTTGCACTCAGTTGCACTCAGTTGCACTCAGTGCGTTGTTGTTGCAAAATTCAAATTCAAATTGCAATCACCTTCAAAAATCACTCTTCTCTAGGTTCCWCCACTTGCTTCAAATGGTAACTTTGCTCTCTATTGTCTTCATCAACTCCATACCTTCAACAACAACAACAATACCATACCGTCTTCGACAACAACAGCYTCTAATATATAGACAAGRTAGAACACACTCTTGCGGACTATAACAGGAGCCGACTCAACTACCCGTTTCACCATTGATCTACATAGGAAGAATCGTTTCGTTTTCAAAGCACACSCTAGAAAGAAAGTGTTGATATTTCAGTTAGGGACCGCATACACAACAACARTTACACAGAATATATCCACTACATACAAATAGATCAAACTTTAAAGATATTCCATAGAGCCCACTTAAAGACCGGAAGAACAACAAACATATAAAGTTACAACTAGATACCCGTCCGTGCAAACACACCGAAAGAAAGATGAAGTTTACAACATCGTCAATAACGAGTATCTCAACAAGCATATTGCTACTTTTCACAACACTCACAAATGCCCTAGATTTAGACATCAACTCGTTTGATTCCATTTATGCAGCCTCAAGACTTGTCGCTTCAGGTCTTATGGACTACTACTGGGGTACCAAACCAGGTGGAACCATTGGTATGTTTACGAATCCATATTATTGGTGGGAAGCAGGAGGAGCATGGGGAACCATGATCGATTACTGGTACTACATGCAGAACGACACATATGCTGACGTRATTTATGAGTCTTTGCTATATCAAACTGGTGATGATTACAATTATATGCCATTGAATCAAACCACTACAGAAGGTAATGATGATCAAGTGTTTTGGGGTATCGCTGCTATGCAAGCCGCTGAACGTAATTTCACTAATCCTCCTGACAAGAAACAACAATGGTTATACTTGGCTCAAGGTGTGTTCAATACGATGGCTTGGAGATGGGATGATGATACTTGTAATGGTGGATTACGTTGGCAAATTTTCCGTTGGAATGCAGGTTACGATTATAAGAACTCTGTTTCGAATATCGGGTTGTTTCATATGGGTGCTAGATTGGCTAGATACACCGGAAATGATTCATATGTGGACTGGAGTGAAAAGGTGTATGATTGGCTGAATGATACCGGTTTAGTCAGTGAAGGTAAAGATTGGTGGTTTGTTTATGATGGTACAGGAGTTGAAACCAACTGTACTCAAATTTCCAAATTACAATGGACTTATAACGTTGGATTGATGATTTCTGGATGTGCTTATTTGTACAACTACACTCAAGATGAAAAATGGTTAGAAAAAACAGAAAAATACATTCATGGTGCTCAAGTGTTCTTAAACAATTCCGTTGCTTATGAAGCTGCTTGTCAACCTTCTGGAAACTGTAACAACGATCAACGTTCATTCAAAGCCTATTTCATCAGATTCCTTTCACTTGCTTCAATCTTGGCTCCTCAAACATACAACACAGTGAGACCAATCCTTGAAGCATCAGCTAAAGCAGCAGCACAATCTTGTTCAGGTGGTACTGATGGTCATACCTGTGGTACCAATTGGTTTGCCAATGGATGGGATGGTAATTATGGATTAGGTGAACAAATGGCTGCTTTGGAAGTTATGCAAAACTTGGTGGCTCCTTATAGACACGCTCCTTATACTGCTTCTGATGGYGCTTCTTCCTATGGTGATGGTGCTGCTGGTTCTGCTGCTGCTGATGATTACGATTCTAAATTGAATTTGGATGGTGGAGATAAGGCTGGTGCTGCTATCATTACTTGTATCATTGGTATAAGTATTGTTTTGTTGGGTTGTTATTTGGTGATTTGAGTTTTTTTTTTTGATTTCGTGTTCTTTTTTTTTTCTTCAGTTTTATCTCCTCCATATTCTGTTCTTAATCTTTGTAGCCTTTTTTTTCTTTACTTTTCCTGATGTTTTCATTATACTATACATTGAGTTTTTATTCCTTCTGTTTTGTTATCTTTACCTGATTTTTGAAATTGTGACTTGAGTRAATTGAATAATATAGATGAGTTTTCTATACACTAGTTTCTGTCTGTTTAGCGTATTTGATATCAAGATTCTTAGAGTCAAATAGCGCCGCTCACTGCTGGTTTTTTCCAACAAGTGTCACAGTGTCACAAAGTGGTAACTGGTCACTAGGAAAGGAAAGGAACAGTAACCAAGTTCATATTGCACACTAATACGAACAGCTGAACACGCCCAACACACTACTGCTGTATAGGTATAGTCTCGAAGAAAGATACACTAAAGTGCTAAACTGCTTATAAACAAACAGCTTCAACTCCCACAAAGCCATCTTCTGACCAGCCATCCCCATTTTTTTTTCTCATCATCGACAACATATCTTCCACGGACTGCACCATCCATCCATCCAACTTGAACAAACTTCAAAAACCATCTACTGGAAAAGCGACAGGACATTACACTTAAACGACATACGATGGCAAGACACAACCAACAACAATTTGAACAACAGCAAATACAGCAACACCAGGTGCAAAACAAAGAATATGATAACGAACAACAGACGTTAGATATTTATAAGAAGGCACTCACGTTCAACGTTATTGCGAAATACGATCCGTTGATTARCCAACTGATGTACTTATCGTCATACTGTGTTGTTTATAAATTCGATGAAACAGAAAATGATTGGGCCAAGTTGGACTATCAAGGTCCCATTGCCATTTATTCGAGACACTATCAAGACGAGTACCTTCTGCAACAACAACAACAGCCTCAATCTCAGCAGACAAGACCTAAACATAGTGTTTCTGAAATCATATCGAATCCAGCATCGGCTCATTATTCCAATGGGTTGATTATCTTGAATAGAGTCAAACCTGAGAATTTTACCATTGGGTTAGTTGACACAGCGACAATTTTGAAAGAACCACAAGAAGATCCAGAAGATGTTGGAATTAAGATTGAGTTGAATGAAGAATTGATTATCGTTAGGGATTTAAATAAGGTTGTCTTTGGATTGTGGGTGTTTGATGAATTAGATAGAACTCATCTATGCCAAGTTTTGAAATACTGTGTTGGAGAAGTTCAAGAGTTACCATTTGCCTCCTCTTCGTCTCCAGCGGCTGTCACTAAATCAAGTACTGGTTACGCTGAAGCCTCGACGAGTACGAATGATAACGACRATTACAATTCGAACACCAACTCTAACACGACAGATAATAAAACCAACAATACAAGCAGAAGAACAAGAAGATCGAAAAATAATTCCGGGTCAGGATCAGGAGGTGGATTCTTTGACGATGCATCATTATCCAACGCTAACGTGAAGAGTTCAAACTCAAACTCCAATTCAAGAGGTGGTTCAGGAAACACAGGTGGTAAAAGAAGAGTAACTAGAGGAGGAAGAGGTTCACCAAAACAACAGAGATCAAGGGCAAACACACCAACTCCATCTACTGGTGTTGTTTATAATGGTCGTTCGAATACAATTGAAAGAAATGGTGTTAGTATCGTTGCTGATTTTTGAGTTGAGCCTTCCTTGGAGTTTTTCGTGCTCTTGAGTTTTATTCGAGTTGTTTCTTGAGTGAAATGTGTGTGATTGCATGACTTAAGGTTGAGACAAGCTGATGTATTCATTGTCTTTTCTTAAGTTCATGTGCGATATTGTGAATGTATGGATTCATTTTTTTCTGATGAATGAGTTAATGAGTTTCGTTTCTATTAATGTCTTCTTCCCCGTTATTCTTCTCCCCCTCTTTTTTTTTTTTTCTAAAAAAACACTTTTTATAGCTTCGTTTTCCTTTCCGTTCTTTCTTTTTTCTTAATCTTTTAAATTCCTTTTATTTCCGATTTTTTTTTGAATTCTTTCCTGTAAGAGCTTGTACAATACTACTTGCGTATATATAGGCATCACTCATTTTACCATGAAAGTGGGTGTGCATTCTCTCTCTTGTATTTTGAACATGGATTTCTTTCGTTAATGTTTCTGTTAATTGCTGACTCTTTCGTTTATCTAATTAAGTCCATTACCAAATTGTACATGTGTTCTGTCTGCACTTTATATTTGAATCATTAAAGTCTAATTAATAATGGTAAGCTCAAAATCGATTACATGCACTTCATATCCACGCTCAAGTGAAGTGAATTGGAACCTAATCTTTATAGGAAAGAGATCGTCAAATCAAATTTTAATCTAAACATGGGCAATTGAGTATAAAACAAATTACAATTGTTAAGCGCAAACAAACAAGTATAAACTAATCAARTATCATAKCAATCATCACATAACACTCAAGGAGCAGAGCCCGCACCAGCATTGGAACCAGCACTAGCAGTAGCACCAGAACCATTTCCAGCACTTCCACCATTACCAGCAGCATTAGAACTAGCAGTTGCAGCAACAGCAGCTTTAGCCTTCTCAGCTTTCTCCTTATCGGCTGCTTTCTCAGCAGCAGTCTTCTTCTTTTTAGTAATCCTTCTTTTCTTAGCAGGAGGTCCATCTTCAGTCTTAATTGGTGTTGTTCCAGGAACAGTCTTTCCTGCAACATTAGCATGTTGGGGATTTGCAGTGGCACCTCCAGGGGAACCAGCAGAGTTAGGGTTAGCAGCAGCTGCTGCAGCGGCAGCTTTGGCCTGTGCTGCAAGTTGTTTCTTGGTTGGTTTTCTTGGTTTCTTAGGCTTTTTCTCTTTCTTGGTGGTTGTACTTGAATCCTTCTTGTTGTTTGTTTTTTTAGCGTGGGCTGTCGTTGACGCACCAGCACCTGAACCGGTACCAGCTATAGAATTATTACTCTTAGAATTGGCATTACTATTCGAACCAGCAGTTGATTTTCCATTTCCGTTTCCTGCTGATCCAGAGGTACCATCACCACCAGCCGCATTTCCATCCTTCTTTTCACCTCCTTCACCACCCACAGCGGAACCATCACCATCACCGGAACCAGGCACACYACCGGATCCACTTCTCGTCTGAGCTGCAACGGCAGCAGCCATCTGTTCTTTCTGTCTTTGACTCAACATTCTTTCCTGGGTAATCAAAGCTCTTTGTTTCTGAGTTAAACCAGCCAACAATCCATTCATATTAACATCTGATCCAACACCACCATTGGCACCACCTGTGCTTCCACCTCCATTGGCACCATTGACACCACTTAATAATCCACCACCTGAACTAGCAGCCTGTTGTTTAATCATGGCAACTTTACGTCTCCACATTTCAATGAACCGTAATCTTTGGAATTGTCCTGGTTCGTTCGTAGGTGCGTTTGAATTCATTGATTGTTTATTCGTGTGTGAATAAGTGTCGTTTAATACAGTCATCAATCTTTCGTACTTCGAGTTCGATTGTGCCATATCTTCGTGTAATGGTCTGTATGGGAAATTTTCATACGTTAACTCACCACCGAGATTAGTACCAGCAGATGTARTATTGTTGGCATTAGTGGTGCTGTTGTTGTTGGCGGATGTGTTATTGGCAGTAGCGGATGTAGTGTCAGGCAAGATTGACTCTCTTGCATCTTGTCTATGAACAAATTGCATCTTATCCTGAACCGGATCATATGTAGGCTTAACCATATCATAGGGTCTTAAAGACTCATCAAAATGGTATGGGTTCAGTATAGGTTGTAGGTTCAAGTTTCTATTCGTTGCTGTCAACACTTCACTTTCAAAAGTCAGGGCAAATGTATCATGGAACTGTTGTGTATCTGTTTGAAATGCCAAGTCATCATATTGTGCAAGTTGAGATAATCGAAGAATCGTCTTGTACTCTTTTGGTTTCTTTACTGTTGTTGTCGTTGCCGCTGCTGTTGTGGGACTTCCAGCACCAGCGCCTGCAGCTGCTCCGGTAGGAGAACCAGCACTACCTGGAGCACCAGGCTTACCAGCATCGCCTTTCCCATTGACACCATTCGGCGGTTTAACCTCAACCATATTACGGTGATCGAAAACTTTCAAGATCAAACTTGCATCAAACAACCCAATACCACCATCTTTGATGACCTCCACTAACGCTTCAGGGATCTCACCTTTAGCAACATACATCAAAAACTCCTTAATGGTATCTGAATTCTTCGGTATCACGATATCTTGATTTCCAAATCGATAATGGTTTTCATGAATATGGAATTCTAATGATGCATTCACGTTTTCAAACTTTTTCAGCAGTTCTTCATTACTTTCATAGAATCGTTGTGTCTTAGCACGACGACGGAATGATTGAATCAGCAGGTTCTTTTTCTGTTGTGGTGTTAGCTTAGCTAGTTGCTCTGGTGTTAAACCAAATGGGTTGTTTCTTTGTTGTTGAGCTTGTTGTTGGTGTTGTAATGCTTGGATTTGTTGTGGGGTTAAGTGACGTTGTTGTTGATGTGGATTGGCTCGTCCTCCTTGTCCTTGCTGTCCTTGTTGTGCCTGTTGAGCTTGGACTTGTTGTTGCTGTCTCATCTGATGTAATTGTCGCTGACGAACCAATTGTGCCTGTTGCTGTTGTGACAATTGTCGTTGTTGAAGTGGAAGTGGAGACTGGGCATTAGGGTTAGCATTGACATTATTCACACTACCTCCTGCTGGTGTTCCGTTGACTTGTTGATTCACTGATATTCCAGGTGATGAGGACCCCATTCTCTGAGGTTGTTGAATTTGCTGCTGTTGTTGTGGTGTGTTCACACTCATCTGAGCAGGCACATTAACCGGTGATCCAGCAGAACTCATTGGTCTTTGCTGTTGTTGTTGTTGGTTCACATTCACACTACCACCAACACTACCCATACTCCCAACTGAACCAGCTGAGCCAACACTCCCACCAGCTTGAGCTTGAGCTTGTGCCTGAGCTTGCTGTTGTTGAGCCTGTTGCTGTTGCAACATCTGTTGTCGTCTAGCCTGAATCTTAATCATTTGTTGATGTCTTTGTAGCAATTGAATATCTTCTCTTTTTAATTCTCCAGTTCTGATCATCTCTTGTAATCTTTGTTGTCTGGTCATTCCTGGACCTGGTTGAATCGATGCAAGGAGTCGTTGAACGTATTCTATTGCTTGTGGACTCATTTGAAAGTGTTGTTGGTTTGACATTTGTTGACGTTGGACTTGAGCTTGAACTTGAGCTTGCTGCTGAGGTTGGGTTTGTGGAGTTCCCGATCCCGGACCTCCCATCATTTTGAATAGATTTTGTGTTTGTTGTGTTTGATAAAATTATAAATTGGAAGTAGATGATTTGGATAATTTGTGGGGTTATTGTATCAAAAAGCACACGAGAAGTTTGAAGTTTGAAGTTTGAAGTTTTATACGCACTTTATACGCACCATCGAGTCAATCTCATCATCTTCGAGCGAAATATGAATATCATCGACATCCGTGCACCATTAGCCATTATAAAAAATATCGGAACTAATATCGGAACTAATATCGGAACTGTCGTAAGATAATCTAGTAATGTTCTTTATTTTGCGATACTACCCTCTATTGAAAGAAATCACAACTTCTTGCCCCACATTAAATTTATACTACTCCATTTCTTATATTCAAACAATAAGCTATTAATATATACGATATTGCTATAAAATTATGCATGCATGAATTGTACATCATATATTATACTTTTCTTATATAGAATTCAATTCATATAGACCGAGTTAGCGGTGAACAGTGCAAGGAACTTGGAATCTTCGATAATCATTAATGAAAATACATGCAAACTAGAAACACACAGGCTCATCAAAAAAATCAAAATTATACACAATATAGTGTTTATTTTTATCTTCCCATTATCAATCACCTGGAAAGAACAACTGTTCAACTAAAGGACCAGATAAACCATCAATCCAATAATGGAAAACCCAAAAATGGCAGTGATGATAGCAGCACCCACAGTATCCTTAGTATGTAAATCCAATGGAACTGGAGGTCTACGATTAKCACCAGGACCTGAGCCTGAGCCCGAATCCGATCCTGAACCTGAGCCTGAACCTGAGTCAGAGTCAGAATCTGAGCCAGAGCCCGAATCCGAACCCGAGCCATCAGCACCGGCACCTCCATTACCTGAAGATGAACCACCTTCCACTTGAGTATATGGAGCATCTTTGTAAGGAGCAGCTAAAGCTAAGATCACATCTAATGCAGCCATTTGTTCACCTAATCCATAATTACCATCCCATCCATTGGCAAACCARTTGGTACCACAGGTRTGACCATCAGTACCACCTGAACAAGACAGCGCTGCTCCTTTAGCTGATGCTTCAATGATTGGTCGTATCGTTGAAAACGTTGAAGGCACTAACATTGATGTGAGTGCTAAGAATCTGGAGAGGTAGGCTTTGAAGCAACGTTGATCGTTGTTACATGAGTTGACTGGTTGACATGCTGCTTCATACATGACCGAGTTATTCAAGAAAATTTGTACACCATGAAGGAAATTATGTGTTCTGTTTARCCAAATAGCATCTTCTGTGTAGTTGTAAAGATAAGCACATCCAGCAATCATCAATCCGGCGTTATATGTCCATTGCCCTTTTGAGACGGTTGTACAATTGTCTTCTATTCCAGCACCATCGTAAATAAACCACCAGTCTTTACCCTCACTGACAAGCTTGAGATCAACTAGCCAATCATACACCTTTTCACAGATGTCAACATATGTATCGTTCCCCGTATATCTTGCTAAACGAGCACCTAAATGGAACAGACCAACGTTGGAAACCGAATTCTTATAATTGTAACCTGCGTTRTAAGAGAAGATTTGCCAACGTAACCCACCACCACAGTACTGTGTATCCCATCTCCAAGCCATGGTATTGAAAACAGCTTGAGACAAATATAACCATTGTTCTGCTGGCTTATCAGAATTGGTGAAATTTCGYTCAGCAGCTTGAATAGCAGCGATTCCCCAAAACACTTGATCATCGTTACCTTCCGTCAMAGTTTGATTCAAAGGCATGTAATTATAATCTTCACCGACTTGATATAACATAGCATCATAAATTGTGTCGTGATATGTGTCGTTGTCCATGAAGTACCACTGATCAATCATTGCACCCCAGGCACCTCCTGCTTCCCACCAATAGTATGGCGGAACAAACATTCCAATGATTCCTCCTTTTTTATATCCCCAATAGTAGTCCATTAAACCAGTAGCAATGAGCCCAGTGGCATTTTGAAGAGAGGCATATGATGTGATATCAAGTTCTAACGCTTGTGTTGTGGATGGGAGAAAGAATAGGAGTGAGAGGGATAGGTAAAACAAGGACCTAAGAGATGAGAATGTTGTTGTTTCTGATGGAAATGATGATGTCGATATTGACGCTGTTTTCATTGTGAATATTGAATTTGCAAGTGTCATTTGATGATCTTGTGCTCGTATAATGTATGTTGAACTTGTGAATCTGAACTCGGAGTTGCAGGCTATTTGGAGAGTTGAAAGAAAGTTGATAGTGTTTCGTTTGCCTCCAGAGCTGATATATGGTTGGTTAAGAATGGAACAGTGATAAAATGGAGAAAAGAATGATCAACATCGTAGTACTTGGAAGTTGGGACTTGTTGATCATCCCATTTCAACTAACAGCTGGCAGGACCATCAGTCAGGAATGTTTAATTGAATCTTCCAAACAAACCGTTCATCTCAAAAATATTGTTCAGCAGTCAGGCCGGGGCTAAAAGAACGCGTGCAGAACGTCAYAACTTGCATAAGCCTTTCTTTAAATTGGTCTTGGATCGAGTCTTGAACCCTTCTTTTCACAAAATAGAGTAATTAGGCTGAATCTGATGTTGTCACAAAGCCACAAAAACCGATTTAGCCGGTATTCGAACGCGTAAGTTTGAGGAGATTAATATGATCTATAGCTGGACTGTCTTGAAAGATGCTGTTAAAAGGGAACGTTAGTTGTTATTGGTACTCCATTTGAAGGTTGTGTTATGTATATTTGGTATGTCATTGGATATGTTTGAACTTATCTTGGAATGCATTTTGGTGTTTTCAAATTGTTGATCAGTTACTGAGAAAATATAGATTCCGAATTACTTCGCGATGATATCTATTATCTAGTCAAATACGGCAAGAAAACGATATCGATCCTATACTGACGCCTCGAACGGAGTCGAACTGCAAATAACAAAAGTGTCAGTCATAAACTTGCCTACTTACTTGCGATCTACAATTGGGAAGTGGGTCGGCCTGTGTATTCTGGAAAAATAAAATTAGATAATTTGCAAACTTGAAGAACTAAAAWWSATATATAAAAAACATTAAGTTTATATGTGTTGGCCGAGCAGAAGAAAAACAGGTCCCCAATGAATGAACCCAATTTGGACGACGCGTTCATGGAAATCGGCCTAGCTTTGTACAACTTATTGCTTATTGCTCAATTGAAATTTCAATATATCTATATATAAAGATCATATATTAACGTGTACTACACTGTATTATCAACTAGCCAAACAACATTGATTTCAGCCAGGACACTAAATGATAAAGTATCACCGCCACGAAAATGAATTCTGCCAAACCAATTATGAAAAGTATAGATTTCCGTATATTGGGCTTTATAGTTTCGGACCCCTGCATGGTAAACAAGAAAACGTTAAAGATTCAGGTGATTTGTTGATTTCAAGTATTGGTTTGTGATTGATTTTGATATCCATGTTTCCAACAACTGACTTGGAGCATGTGATCATTGGGTTGAATTTATGATCTAGGGTATTAATTCTCGGTGCTGTTTCGTTGGAAACATTCATCTTGATCATCAACTTCTTATCAGGGGATTCAAAGAATGTAGGGTCACAGTTTATACCTAAACCACCCAATTTGTAAGCCGCTGGGAGTACAAAATCATACATGAAATCAACTGTTAGTTGAACGTGCACGAGCTATCGTGGGATGTATATGGCAAACGGTCTATATTTGGGTAGGTTTTCATACTCCAAGAGCTTAACCCTATTCAAATAGTCTYCGGGATGTTCGAACCATGCTAGGCGAATATTATCGATTGTTTCAGGGATGCATCTCCAACTCTGATGATATTCTGTAGGGGCAAGCACATGTAGGAAAAGCAGGGTGAGATAGAGCAGATGTAGACATCCTTTAAAATCAAACCGTTCGAGCATACCAAAATCACATATTAGAGATTGTAAACCCTTTGGTGCATGATATTTGCCCCTGAAAGGTACTGTACCATTTTCGAACGCTAAAGTTGTAACTGATTGTGGAATCGAGAGTAGTGTTTGCTCATACTTAAYTATTTCTTTGAATCTGAGATACTTCAAATTCCTAAGCCCTTTAAAAAAACAATTCTTAACTTCTGTCTCCAAAACAAAAGAGACAAGACGGTCTGATATAAGAGCCGTGCCCTCGAAATCTTCCACTGGTCCATCCATTTTATTGATAGTAAGCTGTTTGCAAATTTCAACTCTGGGATCAGCTTCATTGAAATTGTAAATACCATTCTTATATTTGGGGCTATTGTAACATRAGCGATAATCTTTTCTGATGTTCGCATTTTTTTGTTCAAAAGATTCACCCGGAATCACTTTATTCTGGACTCATAACGAGGTTCCAATTTTGTTACTGCCTCAAAAAGGATACCACCTTGTATATAAAAAATGATATCAGTATCGGTAAACTCAAGGAATCCATCCAAAGTGTATTTGAGAAGTTCAAGAAGGCCTGGTTTGTCCTCCCAATTAGTAATCTTGTCACAAAATGTCAGACATTTCAACTTATTTGATCGTTTCATCATGGACAACTTGATCCATTGAATAGGCACTTGTATCATGTAAGGATGAAAYTGGATTTCAAAATTGGTAATCCGTGAAATCCTATCATCTCTAAGAAGAGAAGATGGACCGACTGGAACAAATTCACGGTAACGAAAAGCACAATGAACCTCTTTGGGGTTCAACTTTTCTATCAAGTATTCAACGAGCTCACCATGTTCCTCTGGAATGTAATCGGGGTAGCTACCTTTTCTCAATTGGAACATCGATAGTTGTTTGACTATTTCTTTCTTATCAATGTTTCCCAATATGCATAACCAACACAATYTTGGTAAGTTGGAACACAGGTCAAGATAAACAATAACATCATAAATCCTTTCCGACTCGCCGATTTCAATGTCAAAGAAAGGGGTAAATGTAATGTAAGTGAGCTGCTTCAAAATTTTTTGCTTTTGTTGTGTTTGGGAAGTTTTCATAATCATAATCTTCTATTTGAAAAAGTGTGTATGGAATGACGAGCCTTCTTAATTCCAGTGGTAAACTTCTAACCRATTTGAGATAGTTTCGGCCTTCTTGTGACAAGTGCTACGTGGAATCCAATATGGCTAGCGACATCAGTTGTATATCGCCTCAAGAAATGCTGTGGATGAAGGGATCAGTGAATCAGGTTCATTTGTTTACCATGGGTGAATTTTCCAAGTTGCAGAAAGAAGGCAGCGAAGTTCGAACCCAACCTGCCCAGTCAGTCAGTCAGTCAGTGGCTAGCGAGAGCCTAGTGGCTAGCCACATCCTGATGATTCCTGTTCCTGTTCCTGTTCCTGTTCCTGTTCCTGTTCCTGATCTCTCTCTGGTTTCCCTTTCCTCAAACCATATACAGACTCAACTACTAACATCACCACTACAAAGAAATGACAACTCAAATAAGATTACCACCACTGGAAAATGTGAGTGATATCCCAAAAATGATACAAATAATAGAGAAGACAGACCTCGACAAGAACACGAAACGCAAACTTGTTGAATGGCTTGAAATCACAGAATTGGACTGGTCATCAGTCGGTGGATTACTAAAGATTTTTCAAAGCAAGAGAGATGATATACAACAAGAGTACAATACAGTTCTGGAACTATCACCTGAAAAGAAAGCTCTTGTGGATACATATATGGGAAAGTACAAATCAGAGACAAGCGAAACTGTCAAACAGGTGATTGATGACATGAACGAAGCAGGTGATGTTGATAATGCCAGTGTTCTCCATTTCGTTTACCTTTCAAAACAACTGAAGTTTCTAACAATTTACTATGAGTTTTTCGAAGCCATTCAAGATGGAAAACTAAAGAACTTCAAATTCAATTGGTCTAGAATGATTGATGCTGTTAATGGATGCTTAGATCGAAACATTGATATTTCGGATCTCTTCTGACTTGTTGATTATACAAGAAAAGTTAAGATTTATGAGRTAAATGAAACTTGATGTTGGGCGTGAAAGAAACTAGACCAGAATTCATGGGTATTAAATTCGATTACCATTTGAAACTCACACAATGATGTTGATTTCTGTTTGTGTGCTGGATGAAGTTGATCCCCGGTAGTATTTGCTTCTGGATCCAAGAAACAGATTTTAAGAACACTGACTTCTGAAAAGTCAATGTCTCAAATTAATGCATTTAATTTTGACATTCTGCATGCATCCGCTGAAATGAATATGTTAAGGTTCCGTAAAGAATCAGTGGTATTGAGGCTTTTTATGTTACCATGCCCTAGTGTTGGGACTGTGTTTATTGCAAGAGATGGAATCCTACAATTAATATGAAATGTTTTTTTTTTAAAAAAATTATAGTTATCACTTCCCTTAGTTACTTGATGAATCACTGAATTTCTTTAATTGGAGGCTCAATTTCATTATTATTTTTTGGAAATTCCAGGTTGCTATGAGAACTCTTTTGACATAAATTTATGATATCAACAAAGTGAAAGAATCATGTGTATAACTTTCTGAATTCCAAYATTTTTATAAGATCTACTAGTATGTCTGCATGTAACTTCGAACACCCGAGTTGCCGATGTTCATACAGACTCAGCTATCAATTTGCAGGCGAATTTGCAGGCGAATTCACAGGCCAGGCAGGCCAGTTAGGCCAGACAGACAGGCTAGCTACTCTACTCAGTACGATTCGACTCGGTTCGAGCGAGCGAGTGTGAGTCGAGTCTCGAGTCGAGATTCAAGTAGAAGAATCCAACGTTTATTTGTTCGAACAAACTCATCAAAACAGCAAAACCAAGACCATATATGATCTGCCACTCAAAAGTAGAATGCTGAACGCGTTTGGTCCAGAAACCATTGAAATCAACAAAATCAATGATGCCATGAGTTCAATTGAAAAGTCACCTCTCAATGATGACAATGATGACAATGATGACACGATAAACAAACTTGTCCGTTTGCTTACAAAATTTGAACTCCAACGGAATACGGCTAATTCAGATGTTCAAGAAGGACATAGAAAAACTTGAAAATTTATTGAATAGTATCAGTTCTTTGATGCCCCAAAATGAAGAGCTCTTCAATACATTCAAAGAGAAGTGCAGAGGAGTGGATCCTGGWGCATCAGGTCTTCATAAGAAGTATGATAAGAATGCATATACGAAGCTGAAATTTGGCGTTAAGCAAAGGTTCCCGGGCCGGTTCTATTTGGTGTAAAACAATATATGCTTTGGATTGAAATAAGCCAAGAGATACTGATGTTGATACATTCTGACTGAACCAGCTGAYGTATATCCTGCTGCTATTCCTATTACAATCTGTTATGAAAGAACCAAGCCATATGAATATGCGCATGATACTTGGAAAGACGATAGTTGTATCGATATCCACTACCTTTTTCAGATCTTTGACCCATACATGATATATGCACTCTTGTACCATTTGACCACGGCCARCTGCTCCAACATAAGCAACCGAAGCATTTACAGTTCCATGTTATAATTAAACARTGCTTATATCAATTTCAAATTATGGTTCGGGGTTGTTTGACTAATTTAATTAGCAATRRTTTTTGGAGAATTATAGACTACAGTGACTCAGAACTCTATCTTACCACGCTTTATATGACTCAGGAGTTAGGACTATGCATGTAGGTGGTGGTGTGAGGAAGGAACTGGCTGGTGCATTAAGTATAAACTAGCTCGTGTCGAGACAACACGTAACCTTTAAACCAATTCAACAAATCAGCAACAACATCAACAGAAAACAACATAATCAACCCTGTGTATGTTCCATCATCCAGAAGAAGAATGCCAAACGTGGTCTTTCCAGAATCTAGCGAGCTTAGAGAAGTCAATGATATGATCCTTACAGTTGAAAGGTCACCCTTGATGAAGATCTTAAATTGAAACTTGTCAAATGGCTTTCAGCTGGATACTCCCAGTGGGAAACACGTCTATTCACACTTGCAATCATTACGGAAGGATAAAGAGGCACTTGATAAGGTATCCAAACGTCTAGTTTCTATCATATCAGGGAATGAAGARGTTATTAACAAGCTCAAAAAAAGTACCGGGGTATGTCACTCGAAGAACTAAATAGTAGAGGCCTTGAGATGGATAAAYSCGGAGATTTCTATGGTGTTCAAGCAGTAACAATACTTGGTGTTGAAAAACAAATGAAGTATACCATCATCCATTATGATTTCTATGAAGCATTTATTGATGGTTTGGAAAAGAACTTTAAAGGCRACTGGACAAGACTGGTGAAGTTAGTTAATTCTTCATCAGATGGTCGAATTTCTGTTGCCACTTTGTTTTAAACATGCACTTTTATGCTGGCTCCAATATACACCATGCATGGAGTCTTTCTGGAATCTAGAATTTGAGGTCTTCATAGGATTTTTGTTAAGTCAATGCATATACGAAGCCAAGGCTTTGCGCTAAGCATTAAGGTCCCAGGTGCATTAATTTGATGCAAGACAAGATATTTACTATAGATTGAAATAATCCAGGAACCACCAATGACCAATGAATTATGATGTTGACACTTTATTCTTGAATAATTAATTCAAGATGGAATAGACGTATCTTGATATAGAACCAATGTTGATGTATATAACCTTCTGCTATTCCTTKTAAGATCCGTTATGAAAGAACTATAAGATRTACAAAGTGCTACTCAAACAATTGRAACTGTCCTAGCTTATTGAAATCAGTACATCGATGCAGGTCAATCAGACTTCAGTAAAGAAAGATAGTTATTTATCGAAAATATTGGTCATGATTTTTTCATCATTTCATATTTTTTTCACATAAACTAATTCAATTTATGGATTMTATAGGTTGTCAATATTGCTTTCAGTTTTGCATCGTGTTTTATCTCATTATATCTTATTGAATATTTGCAATAAACATGATTGTGTTAACTGCTAATTTTATTTTAGTTTGACTCAACTGATCGATTATCTCCTAGTTAGCTAGTTGACCATAAGACACGCGGGTGCTTACTGCAGATGGACCATGGCCAATTCAGATCTCTACTGGAATCCTGGACATGCAATGTTGATACAACAATTATACTCCAATGAATCGTTTACCCATCACAGCAGATCACAACTTACACATCCACACAATTTATGAGTGATCCTCTCGATACGAAATTTATGGTTCGCCTTTGGCTGCCGATTGTCCAGCTTTGCCTTAATGAAATCTGAAACCCTTRAGGCAGAATTGTGTCTCAATCAAAACACAATTTCCTCGGGAGTCGGTACATCATACTACAATTGAAAACTTGACACATGTATATCATTTCACTCATATCGATATGTGTATCATATGAACTTGCAATATTAATAAATGCGGCATGTCRACAAAAGTTGACGAAGTTGTTGTACKTCCAGTTATGCAGATATATAGAAGCGGAAACATTCAAATTCGACTTCGCCTAGCTATATACTTCGGTGGAGACATTTACTGTTGACGGTTGCCGTCAATCTAACGGCTTGTGATGAATAACCCTTTGAATTTGGACAATATCATTTACTCACCAAAGCTCGGCAAGACCCTAACCATCATTCTCACAACTTCAACAAATGTTTCACTGACTGCTTCTGATGGTTGCCTCTGTTTTCAAAAGGGTACGTTGAAGTATAATTGGCTCACATATATGGTTGTTTTCATGAATCATATAATGTTCTCTGAGATGGTAMATTCCAGCACAGAGCCTAGTTTATCTCAATGAACATTATTCTTTTTGAAACGTGAAAGAGATGGGAATCTTTTGACATGCATGAATATAGTTCAAAGAAATTTGAACATTCTTAATACTGACTTCCACAAAAGGGCTCAATCCATTTCAATATAAAAACCCTTTGCTTGCCACTTTTCAAAACATATCGCATCATCCAATGTCTGTTTCTAGGATCACCGATCSCAACACATTTCTTTCCYACAAGGTCACCCATCCCCTCTTTTCATCATGAAGTCACTTTCACTAGTCCAGTTGTTGGCATTGACCATTTCACTCACAAATCCAGCACAAGCAGTCTGGCTAAACACCACTGATCCATCATCTGCAATTCAACACGCTGCCTCACACACTCTGGTTTATCCAACGCTGTCCAACCAACTTCAGATTTCTCTGCTTATTCATCTGCTGCTGGAGTTACAGTTCCATATGATGCATCTGAGTATGACTTGTCATCTCGTGTGTCAGCTGGTTCTTCAATTTTCCCATCTGGTTCTTTGCCTTCTGACTTTTCTGGTCTACCTTCTGGTCCATTGCCAAGTGACTTCCCAGAACATCATGCTTCTGGTGTTTCTGGCTTGCCATCTCAACATCCATCTGGCTTTCCATCGGGCACATCGCCTTCTGGTTTTTCTGGATTACCATCAGGTCCTTTCTCATCTCAAGCACCATCTACYTATCCATCCGTGTATACCCATGGAGTTTCTGGTTCAGTTAAACCTTCTGAGTACCAATCTGGTTCTGTGAGACCTTTTGAGTACCAATATGGCTCTGTGAGATCTTCTGAGTACCAATATGGCTCTGTGAGATCTTCTGAGTACCAAGCTGGTTCTGTGAGACCTTCTCAATACCAATCGGGTTCTTTGAGACCTTCCGGTTATCCATCAGGCTCAACTCTCTATCATGATGCTCCTGCTTCTGCCATTTCATCGGGCTCATTCAAACCTTCTGCTTTCCCTTCTGGTTCTGTTAGACCTTCAGGATCTGCTTCAGGCTCAGCCAGACCATCTGCTTACCCATCCGGTTCTGCTTTGTATCATGATATTTCAGGATCTCTCGTTCCTTTTGGTTCATTCAAGCCTTCTGCTAATCCATTAAGCTCTGTGAGACCATCTGCTTATAAGTCAGGATCCTCTATTCCTTCTGTTGTTCCATCCAATTTCTTCTTTTCCCATCATGCCTCAGGTTCTGTCGTTCCTTCAGGATCAATCAGATCTGCAATTCCTTCCGGTTCAGTTAGACCAACTGTTGCTCCATCTGGATCTGCTTTCTATCATGGCGTTTCTGCTTCTGTTGCCCCTTCAGCATTTGCACTAAGTGGTTCAGTTAAGTCTTCCCGATATTCTTCCTATATTCCAACTTCTGCAGGCTCAGATGAGTACATTACAGTGACTGCTGCTTACACTACAGACTTAGTTGGTACAATCACAGTTTCTTGTTCATTTTCAGTTTGTACTGATAAGGATTCCACATCTGTTGTCACAGAAAAAGACAAGGCTATCACCAATGTTCTTACTGTTCCTGTCTCTGCCCTCTCAGATGCTGGTACAGATGAGACCATCACCTTGACTACTGTTTACACTACTGACTACTCTATGACTCTAACTGTTCCATGCTCTTCTGCTGTTTGCACCGACAAATCCACTGCATCTGTTCAAACTCAAGCTAAGACTGTGACCCAAACAGTTGAAATACCTTTGACAGCTGTCCCATCCGATGCCGCTCTTGCTGCATCTGCTCGTTCTGTTGGTTCTAAGTCTGCTTCTGCTTTCTATCATGGATATTCTGGTGTTTCTACATCTGGTAATGTATTCTCCTACAATAATTTAACCGGGTCATATYTCTCATACACCACTTTCACTAGAACTCACCAGACTATTCATGTTGCTACTATCAGTTTGACAGATGMTGAAGGCAATCCAATTTCCTCTTTGCAAACCTCAACTGCTCAAACTACTGAGGCTTACACTCTACCTGTTAACTCCAATGGTCAAGCTGTTTCATCTACTGAGTCTTACTCATCTTTCATCACTTCCACCAGAACTCACATTACCGCAGTTGTTGCTACTATCGGCTTGACTGACTCCACAGGTGGTGTTGCAAGCTCTGCTCAAACACAGACCATTCAAACTACTGATGCTGTCACTCTACCTGTTAACTCCAATGGTGAAGTTGTTTCTACCGGATCTGCTATCAACGCTGAATTTGGTTCTGTGTCTGACCATACCTACTACACCACTTACACTTCCACCCAAACCAACCTGAATTTATCCACCTACACTCTTCCTTGCACTAACAGTGAAGGCTCTACTTACAGTTCCACTACTGGCATTTCCACCTCTTCTGAATTCATTGCCCATGTTGTTACCGATTTGGTCACTGCAACCGGTGCGGATGAGAGCTCTGCTAACACTGCTGGTCATAATGTTCCTGTTGAACCTTCAACCTCAGCTAGTACCAAGATCGTCACTGAAGTCACAAGTATTGTTGTCTACACCGACACTTACATTACTTCATACTACACTGTCACTGTTGGTGGTAATGGTGCCAAATCTAGTTTCCTGACCACTGATACCCTCACAACTACTTCATCTTCCTCATCTGTTTACGGTACCACCGCTACATCTGTTGTTCAAGTTGTTGTCACACCATCTGCTTCTGCAGCTTCTGAAGCAACCACTCCAGCACAATCTGATCTTTACTCTGATGTCTACACCACTGTCTATGTCACGAGCTATTTAACTGCTTCAACAAATGGTGCGAGTCAAGTCTCTTCTGTTTTTGTTGAAAGCACTGTCACTGATYTTAGTACTTCCGCTTTTTCAACTTCTGATCAGGCTAGTATTACCACCGTCACTTACTCAACTTCATCATCATCTRCATCACCATCATCCACTCCATCTACCAGTCAAGCCGGTCCTCAAGTTGTCACTGTTGATGTTGAACAAGCATCTACTCAATATGTTTATGCCACTGTTCACAAGAGATATTACCAGGGTTCTACGTTCAGTGCTGATTTCAGTACTGTGTTGGTTGACTCTCGTGATGTCCATGAAGCCGAAGTTACCAGTATTTCCCAAGGAGGTGCCGGTAAGATCGGTGCCACTTTTGTTTTAGGATTTGCCGGCTGGTTGGTTCTCATGTTCTAGATCTGCAAAATTGGATCATATCAATTCGTCGTTCCTTTACTGTATTTTTCCATTTGTCAACACTACGTTTGTTACTACTATATTACCCTTTGATACACAATAACTCACTCTTTGCTTATTTACAATCATTCTTTTCTTATTGAAACATTGTTGCATTTATTATCTTTCTTTCAAACTCTTCTGCATATATCATACTATAGCTTCCAGCATGGTTGCATGCATTCTTCRGCATCTAGATTCTAGCATGGCTTATATTTCATAGGATCATCTAGCTTCTATCAGATTATTTTCTAAACATTCACTCTACATGTTCTATATAGATTGACTGACACTGCTATTGATTTCAGTAGTTTGTACGTCAAGTGTRCAACATTTGTATTTTTAGGCTCTTGATTTTAAGAGAAATAAAAGTTTTCACAATTTTGTTCATTATAATATAATTGCAGCTTGCTTATATAATTAGCATATATAATCGAGCTATAGCTACTGTAGCCAGATACTATGTCTGATCGATGCAATTAATCATTAATATATAAGGCCGGAACTCATTAAAATGTAATTTATACACAATTAAAATGGATGATAGATCACACGCAACATATGATGTATAAACTTAAAGCAAAGATAGAATGTTTATGCAAAAAAGAAAAATAAAAGCAATAYTGATCATGCAATGTGCATGTATATACAACTAAAAACATAGTCAAAGCATGGTTAAACTTGAAGCAAAGAATAAAAAACGCATGTATAAGCAAAGTAATAATAGGATTGGAAAAAATATAGCAACGAAATTCAAAACCATGAAGTTCAAAACCAACGTAGGTTTCTTTRTTTTTCTCCTAATCGAGAGACTTCATCTCACTTTCAACATCTTCATACAATTCATCAACTTCCAGAACTAGATCACTGAACAACTTGAACTTTTTGCTGTTTTCATTGGCGGAGAAGTAATTGAACAATTTGACAAATTTCGCCTTCTGAGAAGGCTTCAATGACTTCTTCGAGATTTTGAGAGGTGGTTTCTCTATCTGTCCCAAAATTGATGTTTTTCTGGAGCTTGATTTTGGAGACAATGACTTTTTGGTAGTTCTATGATAATCTTTTTCTTTCTTTTGGAATGATTCAGGTTCACTGGAGTTATCCTTTTCTTTCTTCTTGATGTGTTTCTGAGTAGTCTCTTCTTCTGAATTGTTTTCTTCGACTTCGTCATCTTCAATCTTTTTGGTACTTCCCGTTGACTTAACACCTTCCATTTCATCTTCGTCAGGACCGTCTTTTGACTTTGACTCATCAACCTTGGMAGATTCACTCTTTCCAGCATCAACTTCCATTTCTTCATCATTATCCTCTTCATCACTACCAATCTGTTCCACAACCTTCATATCCTCATCATCATCATCACTTGACAATTCAACCACTTCGACATCAGAAACCGGACGAGAAATTCTTGTACTTCTTCTAATACCCCAAATCTCACCATAATGATCTGGATCAGCCTCTTGTGACACTTTCAATGATTGCTCCTCAATGGCCTTGATATTCTTATTTTTCACAACAGAAGACCGAGCTGGAAGTTTATCCATGTCTTCATACAAACCTTCGGATCCACCTTCAGACTCATCATCGGTGGCAGGCTCCCGCTTCAACTTACGGCTGTTTGCATGACCTCTCTTGGATAGGGATCTGTCAAGCATCTCTTGCCAACTATGGTTGTGGTCAGRCTTAGCATCACTAAGTTTGATGTACAATAATTGATGCTTGGCATCACGATACACTCCAAACACAACACCACAACTTTTGAGACAATAAACATAAAGAGCTCTGAGAGCTTTTCTCCCGTAAAATTTCAGATGATYAGGATAAACAAACAGGATTTGTGCAAGTTGAGAAAATGTAAGCCGGTGCACTGTATGACAGCCATCAAAAAATATTATTTTGAAAGCAGCTTTGATCTTGGTGATATGGTTATCATCTAATGACGACATAGTATCCAATTTTTTCAGCTTCTGTAAATGTTCTTCAATGGAACTTCCCCACATCTTTTCTGTTAACATCATTGAAAACTCGGGAACATCAGGAACATCAACTGTCGATGATTCTTCAAGTAGTTGGTCACTTCTGTTATCAACAATGTACCAGAAACTAGGTTTAGTTTTGGCAAAGGAGGCTTCAATCGAATGGTTGTGGTACGTATACAACCTCCGTTTCTTGATATAAAACACCTTATTCTCTGTATCAAAAGTAACGATATAAGCAATAGGGCATCTTTTGGAAGATCCTTCTATCTTTTTGTCAGCTCTGCATCCACATTCCAGGTAGAAAGATGAAGAAAACGAATCCTTCTTTACAAAAAGAAAGGCAAGACCATARACACAAAGAATTTGCGTTAGCTGTGAAAAGGTGAGCATGTGGATGGRATCAAGGTCATTGTAAAAGACTTCTTCAAATGTCTCTTTTACAGCTTCCAATTGAGACTCAGACATCGAACTAGCACGATCCTTCTTTAATTCCTCCTTGAAAAATGCAACCATAGCAAGACTTGGAAATTCACCTTCAACAAAATGAGGTTCACATTTAAACTTTGAATCGTCCGAAAGTTGAACATCTACTGCATCTTTTTCCAGGTCTGACAGTGAATCGGGCTTGTTGTTCTGTTTAACAGTGACAGATCTAGATTCTTGAGCCTCTGAACGACTCTGTGGGTTTCCTCTCTTCGCCTTCGAAACAGGATGTGAGATGGTTGACTTATTAGTGGACTCAAGTGGTTGCCTCTTTTGAATTTTGATCTTCTGGAATTCATCTTGTTTCTTCCGCTCAGCAGCACTACTCAGCTTCTCTTCATCGGAAGAGAATTCTTCAATTTCATTAACATTCTTAACATCCCTTGACTTTTTCGATTTCTCAACAGAAGCCTTACCGGTCTTTTTCTGTTCATCTGATTGCACCTCTTCAACATCCTCAACATCTCTAGCAAGGCCAGCCTTACTCAGTCTCTTGGATATCGCAACAGAAGACTTAGAACTACCACTTTTTTCAGCAGAYGAACCACGATCATCAGAAACAGTTGAACTTAAATTAGMAATCTTCTTTTTCTTACGCAAAAGGCGAAATCTAGACTTATCTCCTTCAGCAGACAAGCTATCAACTTTACTTGAGTTCAAGGAAACCAAGCCCAACTTCTTCTTATGATGGGCGACAGATGACTTTGACTTACCAGTATCACGTTTCTCATCAGATGAACCAGCACCTGACTTATCAGAGTGACTATTCGGACGTGATTTGGAACGTGAATTAGAACGTGTGCTAGAACGTGAGTCACTATCAGATTTTTTCTTCTTCTTGTCAACGGAGCTCTTGGGAGTTGGTTTTTCCTCAACAACAATCCTGCTTTTCTTTTCATCTATGGTAATCTCATCATCGTCAYCAGACAAATCATCAATGTCAACGATCTCTATATCCTCAGTTGGAAGGGTCTTTTCTTTCACTTTGGTGTCAACTGTGTCTTTTTTCTCCTCATCCTTCTTCTTCTCTTCTTCGTGATTGTTGTCATCATGATCGCTTTCATCAACAGACTGAGATCTCGATTTGTTAGCAAATTTCTTTTCTTTTAAAACTGGAATAGGAGACTTGGCCTTAACRACTTTTGGCTCATCAATCACGACTTTATTGATGCTGACAGATACATCAACTTCCTCGATTTCCTCAATATCATCGYCGGAAGACTCATCAACCACGGCAAACACAGCTTTAGTTTTCTTCTTCGTCTTTRGACTCGTTGCTTGATATTYCTCGTCCATTTCTTCATCAGAATCGGTTCTTGATTTTCTTCTYTTAGCAACAGATCTCTGTCTTCTAGTTCTTTTAACCCAAGGTTGAATTTCATCATCGTCGTCATCATCACCATTAACCACGCCATCTTCTTCATTTTCTTCATCAGCGTCGATATCATCAATCTCAGAATCGACAGATCTTCTCTTCTCAGCCTTCTTAGCAGCACCCAACCTCTTAGTAGTCTTTTTCAACCCTAAACTAGCACCACTGGCATCAGCGACGCCAGCAGCAGAAGAAGAAGCACGATGAATCAAGCTAGGTTTATGATCAGCGGCGATAATAACACCTCTCTTTCTTTTTCTACCACCAGGAACAACAGAACTTCTTCTCCGTTCATCAATATATGCACTCATTGGATCATTTTTCTTCTTCTTGATTGCACTACTAGTGACACCAGAATCATAACGAGGTGACTCCCATGGTGATCCAGGTTGTGTTGAGCCATGACCAACTCTTGGTATTGAAGGTGTCACAGAATTTGAAGCTGAACTTGATCTAGAATGAATCGAATCATGATCTGAACCTGAATCTCGTYCCGCTGAATGTGATGGGACAGAAGGAAGCGAAGATGGAGCCGGAGGTGGTGGTGGACTTGATGATGAGTTTCGACGTTGTGGTTGACGTTGGGCACGGGTTTCATCACGGTCATATTCTCTATCGGGGTAGTATTCATCGTATTGACCTTCGTATTCAGGCTCATATTGGTTTTGATTTTGATATGTGGGGTAGTAAGAGTCTCGTCTTTGTCTTGGTCTTTGACGATCCCATTCTCGTTGACCAGGACCAGCAGGAGGACGAGAATGAGGGCGTCGTGGCAATGAAGAAACCGACAGTTTTCTTGTTGTTAAATTTAGTGTGGAGATGGGACGATAAACGGACCCACATGATGATGAGTGTGATCTATGATGTTGATAACTATAACTGTCACGACGACTCTTATTGGCGTTGTTGTTGTTCGTGTGGATGGTAGATGGACCCAACTCAGGGATCAGATAGGGTTGAGCTGATTTCTTGACTTCAATCGGATCACCACTCTTATTATGGTCATCCAGTCTGACATTTTCCTCACCTCCTTTCTCATTCTCATTATCTTTCACATTCACCTTGTCTGAACTGACAGCACCAATTAAACGAATTCTATTCTCATCATCCTTGTTATTATTTGGAATCTTATTGTACCTCCGTAACCTCAAATTGCTAGGACCGGAAGGAACAGGTGAGATGGGACTAGGACCGGATGGAATATTAGGTGAGTTGGAAACAGGACTAGGATCAGATGGAATATTAGATGAGATGGGACTAGTGGTTTTGGAAGGTCCCTTAAGTGTTGACTTTGTTAAATTCAGAACAGGAGGTTTTGGTTTGGAGACATATTGTTTCTTCACTATTAGATCATCATTCTCATCATCTCCATCGGCATCGGTGTTGTTATCTCTGTTGTTGCTGTTGCTGTTGCTGTTGCTGTTTCTGCAAAAAGGAGTGTATTCCCTTTCCCTCTCCCTGTCCCTGTGACTATCTGTATCCCTTTCTGGTCGTTCGCCAATACGACGTCGAAGCTCACCAAAACTACCTTTCCTCTCAAGTCCATGTGTCTTAAACTTCAGTCTACTTTTACCGTATCCACCAGTATTGTTTTTCTCATGCCCGTTTTTGCCGTTCATGCCATCCTTGCCATGGAAAAGTATCAGATCCTTTTCACGACTCTGGTTGCTGTTGCTGTTGTGATTGCGGACCCTCTTACGATGTTTTTGAGCAGCCATGGGAATGTGGTAACTAGCCAACCTATGATGGTATCAACTGGGGTTCGATGTATTGGAGTCGGTGATGTGTGTTGATATGAAAGGGAATAATGGTATGAAATGGGGTGGGTGTTCGGTAATGAGGCTTGTTGGGAATCCATCAAAGTTGCATACAATTTAAACTTGTTGATCATGTCATATCCATCTCGATTGCCCAAGTTGTTCTCGCGGACTCAGACGTTGAAAAAAAATCAAAATCGATTGCAGCTAGAGCTTGCAATATTTACATGTCAATTAAATTTTGAAAATTTGACCGGTGATTGTGTTTGTGTTTGTGTTTGTTTCCGGTTGAATTTATACGTTAAAAAATCTACATGAAAGTATTGTGAAATGAATCATGATAGGGAGTAATATAGATAGATAAAGCTTTATAAAAGAAAGGACAAAAAAGGGAAGAAATATACACACATCAAAAGAGAGAGAGAGAGATAAAATAAAACAGAGGTATAGAAAAAGAGAGATCTTAAAAACTAAAAGTGCATATAAAAAGAGATAAAGAGATAGAAGAAGAAAAAAGGTTGCAATCATCAACTAAAAAAAGAGTATAAAAAGACAAGTATATCGAGGAAGTATGAAAATAAAAAGGTAAGTGCAAAGACTAAGAAAAAACAAAGGGGCAGAGGTATATATAAAAAAAATCAAAAATCGATCAACTTAAAACTGAGGTCAATGAAAAAAATAAAACAAGTATCGAGGCGTATAAGTAACACAAAAAAGATAAAGAAGACTGAAAGTTCAACAATAAAAGAAGGAACAGCAAAGTGAAAGGAACAAATTGAATAAAACACAAAGCACAAGCAATAACATTATAACAAGAACTCATGTATTATCGATCTAGCGAATGAGCAAGCAAGCAATAGTAAATGGTAAAACATCATAAAAGAGAAACAAGAATTCTTAACTGAAAAAAGGCAAACGGGAATCATAAGGATCTGAGAGAAGTCATAATCAACAACAAGTCACCACAAAATAGAAGCACAACCAATCAACTAACTAGTGATTAAACCCMTTTCCCTGACCTTGACCCTGTGACTGAGGCCCAACCCCAATCTGAGGACCAATCTGAGGCCCAATCATCGGTCCAGTAGGTCCAGGACTAGGAGGCATATCCTTAACCATAGCAGCATGCAACTCTGACGCCACACCAACGGACAAAGTTTGACTGGTCAACACCTGGTCTAACAAACTTGAGAAATCAGTGACRTTCGTAGTATTAATCTCGACTTTTGTACCTTCACCAGCGTTCTCAACGGAGTAACGACGTAATGGTTGTGGGATTTCTTCACCTGTTGCAGTTGTAATTGTAYCACCGCCATTGMCACCAGGTTGGGATTGGGACTGAGGTTGGGATTGGGATTGCTGTTGTTGTGCTTCCATGTCGGCTTTCTGTTTGAGCAGTTTCTTCTCCAATGCAATGTCTTCCATTAATGGCCGTATACATTCTTTACCTGACTCTGTTTGGAAGTGTCTTCTCAAAGCATCAGTTCTGGCAAATCTTTTACCACATCCCCAATAAGTGACACCGTCAGCCAACGTACCACGACACTGGAACTTCTTCTCACCAGAATGCAAGTCCTCGTGTCTCTTACGATCATGTTGTCTAGCAAACGCCTTACCACAAATGGTACACAGAAATGGTCTTTCATTGGTATGAGTTCTCAAATGGGATTTCAAATTGTAAGGACGCGTGAATTTCTTATCACAAATATGACACCCATAAATAGCCGGATTCTTCTGGGTCTTCTTGTTTGCATGTGGAGGAGCAGCCAATTCACTTAATTTCTCACGAGATAACGAAGCATCACTATCATACTGTGACTCATTATCCGACTGTGCACCAGGGACAAGCAACGATGAATTACCACTGGGTGACCCACCACCCATTCCAAACGCAGGAGAACCGGGTCTGGATCTAGAATATGGAGAATTGGCACCAAACTCACCAGCCATAGGCATAGGCATGTTCATATGGGACATAGGCATAGGTGATCTTGAACGTGAACTTGATCTAGAACTAGCATTCGAATGACGTCTTTGACGACCTAATCTCATAGCATTATGTTGTGGATCATCAGGCAATGGCAAAAATGTAGAGGACCCACCAGCACCTTGACCACCCATCATTCCACCCATACCATTGACTCCCCCACCACTACCATTGATTGAACTTCCGTAACCAACGGCCAAACTTGCCGTATCAGGGATGATGAAACTTGGACTTGTAACGGCACCAGGTGATGATGAGACAGGGTATGTTGTGTCTTCCACTTTGATTCTTAGTTCGTTCTGACTCCAACTTCCTGTTCTTGACCTTCCTTGGCCACCATTGGAAGGAGATGATGAGGCAGAAAAAAGTGATGGGGTAACGGCAGCGACTCCCTCTGGGTTCTCGATGATGTTGATGTTGATAGCTGGTGTACTTGGCATGGTTCCAGGTCCTGTACCTGTAYCATTACTATTGGCCACTGCGGCATTGATTGGTCGTAAGTTTTGTTGTTGTTGTAAGTTCTGTTCGGTGAGTTGTTGCATTGAAAAGTCAAATGAAGATTGGCTTCCATTCATACCAAGCCCACCGATTTGGTGTTGCTGATGATGTTGATGATGAACAGCAGGATTGCCTAATGACAACTGAGTGAAACTTGAGGAAGCATGTAATTCAGCAGCTGCTGGGTTTCCAATCGGAACAGGAGAATTAGCGTAGCCGCTATACACAGAATTAACGTCATCGTCACCTAGCAATTCGACAGCAGACAAGTAAGGTGAGCTGCTAGCTGAGACGTCAGGCAGGTTAGGATCACCGAATGTTGGACTTAAGTAGTTACCAGTGATGAAATCCTGTGTTTGTTGTTGTTGAGCCGTTGGTGTAGCCGCTRAAGTTGGACCGGAATTATACATGTAGTCGTGAATTCTATAGTCTGTGTTATTCTGCTGTTGTTGTAATTGGTGTAATTGSTGTTGTTGACCATTGGCATTAATAGAAGGACTCTGTTGCTGTTGTGATTGTTGGTTATTAACACCCTGGCTTAAACCTCCAGTAGGACGTAAAGAATCATATTCAACGTGAATCACAGGGGCCACCGGAGAATAAATCTCGGATTGAGGCGTCTGAAGAACTTGGGGTTGAGGAGTAGCTAATTGATTTTGATTTTGATTTTGATTTTGTTGTTGATAACTACCGTTGTTGTTGGGCGTTTGAACATTGCCAGCAGCTGGAGTATTGGTTGTTGTGGTGGTACCATTACCATCAATCTCTTGTAACATTTGTTGAAGACTTTGATCACTGTAAATGTTACTAAAATCTGAACCCGAACCACTTGGAGTCTGTTGCATTTGATCTCCAAGATTCTGCGGAGTTTGATATTGAGGTGATTGACCAGGTTGTCCTKGTGCTTGACCTTGGCCCTGACCTTGAAGGTATACCTGTTGTTGCTGTTGCTGCTGTTGTTGTTGATAGCGAAGGCGATTGTTGTTGGATTGTTGAGATTGGCTAGCTTTGGACTGAGCAGAATGAGCAGAGTGGGCAGATTGAGCGGACTGAATAGATTGAGAAGATTGCATCGTGTTTGTTCGAATAACATGAGGTTGTTGTTGTTGAGGATCAATACTGCTGAAATAATCACCTTTGGCGACACCGGAACCGACACCAGGTGTTAAATTGACGAAATCAAACATTTCATCACCAWCTTCTTTCTTTGATGAAGGGTTTGTAGGTTGTTGTGGTTGTTGAACAGTAGTTGAAGAATTGCCGAATTGTATTTCAAAGTTATTGAAAGAGGTGAAATCCATGTTGTCATCAAAAGACGGAGGCGGTCCGGATGTACTTGAGTTTGGATTTGAATTGTCGTTGAAGTTGTTGTTACTCATTGAGAAAGAATATTAGAGACAGGTTGGGGCAGAGAATTCAAGTTTGATAATAGGTAAGGAAATAAGAATCTATAAATACAGCTGKGAAGAGAAAGGCTAAAGGCAAATTGATATCTGAGAAAGTGCCTGATCAATGATGTACCTGTACCTGAGAGTGTACCTGGAAATAAGCTTATGACGAAGGAAGGCAGAATTCAAAAGGCAGTTGATAAGCACGAGCAAAGGCAAAGGCAAAGACAAAGGCAAATGTGAAGTTGAGATTGGGTTGTGTTAAGCTAGGCCTTTGAATAATCGTGGAATGTGAATGTGAATGTGAATGTTTGTGATAGTACTAACTTGTTGAGAAATACGTCAAAATGAAAGTCAAAGTGTCAAAGTGTTAGCGCTGTGGGAGTGAGGGCAAGGCAAGATTGAAGATTGAAGACTGAAGATTGGATTAAGTGAAGTTCGTTTTTCTTCGATACAGTGTACAGTGTGCAAATCATCTATGTGAAGGACCCATGATGTCCAACACTTCCAACACTCCCACCTACAATTACTTCTACTTCTACGGTTCACAATTTTCATGTAACTCATATTTCTTCAGGGCCTGGATCCATTACACTATAATTATGAACAATCACAAACTTCCAACTGTATATCCCTGTGTATCTCATGTACTTACTACTCTCTATAAACCTGTCATTTTCTGTGTACCCACCATTATTTCGCCAACACACGACCTTCTCATCACCCATCTCTCTCATATGGCTATCTTTAATCTTTGTCTAGCTAGCTTCCGGCTTCCTTAAAAGTTCGATTGTTAATACTTACTGTGCCTCGTTAATGACCTTATTATGATCATGATTCAACTTTAAACATATTTTACACAGTTATATGCATCCTTCTCTTGAATATCTTCTTCTATTAAGACCCATTTGAACAGTACGTACAGGTTTCAAATGAAAAATGTTGGTAGGTGTTGTAGCTCTAGATCGGTGAGTATCCTCTATATAGTATCTGACTCGCTGTATATACTTTATTCGGATCGGCTCCCTTAAGATATGCTGCCTTAAACTTCACGGTTCTAACAATTGTTATATAAGCTGATCAGCTCTCTGCTGCCCTTTGCTGCGCCGACCTCACATTCTATACATGATCAACTTCTTTGAAAAACGTTCGAGTTTTCCACGTACCGGCCTACTTGTTTCTAATCTCTCTGCTAGTATCTATATATAGTATCTATATATAGTATCTATATATAGCATCTAGAACTATCATAGATCAGTATATAACGGACCTTCACTCAGTGAATTCAAATATCACAAATGCTTGGTGGGTTATCTAAATTCTCTCACATGCAATTAAAATAGCTATCAAAACGTTCGAAAAAATAAAAAAACGGCCATCCGGCGCACACTAAAAAAATTAATTTTTAAATTTTTTTTTTTTTTGCAGAGCATGGATGGCGGCGGAGTGTACACATGCAAATCGACGCAAATCGACGCGACGAATTTAGTTATATATATCCGTTTCGGCCGTAAGAAGCATCCGGTGAAATGTCTTTGTCTATTTGTCCGAAATTCGAATAGACATGGACACTGGAGAGAGACAACTACTAAAAATTGATGAATGACAACAACTATGAAACAAATGATTTCATCTGAGGTAAATATACGTACATTTCCTTGAAACATATCTATTACCSGTACATCAGGCCATGCAACTCTGACCAACTGGATCACATGAGCTATAATTCATCGATTTCAAACTTCTACTATCTAGCTCTTCCAATTGGCATGCTTCTGCGTGCTCTTTGATCGATATCATTATACGATTTACTACTCAGTCAATAGCATAACTTAAACTTCTCACTTCATAGATGGTTGGGCTAATTGTTGTCTGTTGATATTTCAAATTTGACATGGACTATGTTCAAGCTAACAGCTGGGCCCTGAACTCTTAGATCCTCCTGAGCCCAGTTCAGGTAGGTCAATGGTACGTCTAAGTACATGATRTACCAACCAGTGTCCTGAGATCCTAGTGGGGTTGGTGTTGTGTAACTTGGATYTTAATTTTGGCCTATTGATGGTTGTAAGGTGATGATCGAGGTGGTTGAAAGTAACTCACATATACGAGCTAGATGGACACCCAATCTTCCAACAATTCTRCATATTGGTGTGATGGGCATGCATATATATCAATTTTCAATTGATTAATTTGGAATAAACAGAGACAGAGCGATATACTTGAGGTAGCATAAGCTTAGTTAAGGAGCAAGAGATTGTGCTATATGTCGTTTTGTAAATTCAAGGTGAAGTGATGCCCAAAAGATGCCAGTTGAGATGACGTTGATGACGAGTTGGTTACCTTGAAACTTATTCGAGGATCAAAGCTTGATTTAATTTGATGATCAATTTGTAGTGTGCAGTGTAATGTAATGTAGTTTCATATATTTACAAGGTATACAAACAAGTTTCAAAATAATTTTAAAGAATGCTATATAAACAACAACTCTCAACTATCTCCTTCAAACTCCCAAGCTCATCAGCATCATCATTTCTTGGCTTCCACAACCCTTGGAATATCCTTCAACGATCCACCAGAAGCAGCAACACCAGCAATYTGTTGATGTAGGTCACCAACCTTCAACTGAGCATTAGAATTCAAAGCATTGGCAACAACAGAAGCATTCAACTTCAACTGATCAGTACCGAATCTCTTCTTATCCTCAGCATTCAACACAACCTCAGATCTCACACCACGAACAGTAGCATCCAAAATCTCGTTCCAGTTCTCACTACTAGCTTTCAATTCACCAGTGAGTTTCTCAAATGGAGCGCTGTCTGATCTTGCACCGGAGTTAGGCACGTTRGATTGACCGTATGGGTAGTTACCTTGTGCAGTGACTGGCAGGTTAGGATGACGGCGGAACGTGTCTGCTAAAACATATCCCTTTTGTTTAGTGAGTTGTTCCAACGCTCTCAAGAATCTGGATTTGGTGTCGTAGCCGGCCTTAGCTTTGACGATTTCTAATTCTGGTTTGGTTGGGAAACTTGGTGTGTATCTTGTGGTGGTTGAACCGGTGGAAGTGGAGGAAATCTTGGAACCTAAAGTGGCGTCACCTTTAATGAARGAATTGAATTGTTTGGCTTGGTCTAGCGCTTTGAATTGAACTTTCAAAGATTCGTTAGAGATTGGCTTGATTGGCTTGTATGCGGTCTGATAACGTTTTCTCTCAATGTATTTCAAATGTTCTTCATCTAACCATGACTCATAGGTCTCACTATCAATCAAATTATCAACGTCGGCATCAGTATCCGACTTTTGAGAAATTTGAAACTCTTCCCATATCTCACGAACTTTCCCATCCTGGATCTTCTTTGGCACTTGGCCTGGCTCAACTTTCATAAACCCAGCGAGTTTCTTGAAAACTTGCWCATCTGAACCATCGGAAACTTGATCTAACCATGCCTCGACTTCAGTCTCATCAGGGAAATCACTACCTTGTTCAAATTGAGGTTGGTTGGAATCTCTTCCACCAGAACTAGAATCAGAACCTCCATTTCTTCTTCCTCTGTTGATGTTTCTGTTGTATCTTCCATCAGCGCTATTGGTTCTGAAACGAGACACTCTTCTGGCTTTATAAACATCTTTCTTCTCTCTTTTCATATCCACTCTTTTCACAGGTTCAGTTGAGGCTGCTTTACGTAGGTCAGCCAATCTACCGTGTCCTCCTGTTGTTGCATACTGTCTTTTCACTTGTGTTAACAAAGCACGGCTCGTTGTTTTCGTTGCTGTTTTCGTTGATGCAAGCATTGTTGGTAATTTGTAACCTCTTGGTAAAGGATGTTGGGTTTCGGGCTTGATGGGGGGTTTCAACTGGACAATGTACCTGGATACTACCCCAAATCATGAATAACTGGTGAACTTTTTCATGATCGAAGTGCCCAATCGTGAGTTCACAGGCCGGGTAAAAAAATTGAAGGATTACGTARCGCGTCACGTAAAACTAACTCAGTACTTACGTAATCTCCAATCGGGTGTGTCTCGGCTGCAGAAACATAAACATTTCAAACATTTCAAACATTTCAAACATTTCAAACATTTCATTTTTGTTTTCAACTTTTCAACAACATGACCTCTCTTTCTCTTTCCCACTACAAAAGCACTGCCAACAGAACAGAACATATTTATGCCGTCAAACAGAACTTTTGAAGAACAGAACAATCCTTTTTACATAGTCAACCTATGAAGTAAACAGGATAAAAAAATGTTTGGCTACAATATCTCAGTTTACCTGCTGGGGTATAAATACCAGCCCATTTCTTTCTTTGATAGGCATTGAAGTTTTCCCTCCAGCTACTTCTTTTTCTTTTTATTCATTCATTCATTCATTCATCATCTTACCATCCTTTTACCTGATTGTCAATCCTAATCGACAATACTCTTTCTTCTCTTTTCAWTTTATCCACTTCATTAGATTTATCTAGCACCGGTTTTCTCTTAGCCTTGCTTTCTCCTTATTTTCCTTTCAGTTTTCTTTCTGATCGGCTACCAGTAATTTTTCCAAATGATTGCCACTGGTCCTTTTTCTGCTCCAGCTCCAGCTTCTGTTTACATGGATGTTGATGGTCCTGCTTCTGCTCACTTAGCTTCCCATTCAGTCCCCGCTGCTATGACCGTTTCTCAAGCTTTACTTGGTGATTCCAAATYAGATGTTGTCTCTGCTTCAGAATCATATTCTGCTCCTCCTTCTGCTCCTTTGAGTATCTCTGACCTTGCAGCTACTGCTTTGATCCATGCTTTGTCTCCAGTTCTTTCTCCAACTCCATCACCAGTTCCTTCTGCTTCATTTGAATTCAATGAATCTACTTTRGTCAACTCTGCTCCATTGTCTGCTTGTTCTGACAACTACACTGATTTCACCATGGGTTCAGCCATCTCAGACTCTGTTGYTTCCTTAACTTACCCTATTCCAGACGCAGAAAATTCTGATGTTGAACCATTTTCACTCTCTGACTCCAYTACTTCAAACGAAATCGACTCCTCCGGCTCCACTGCAGGTACCTCCTACCATGGCACTCAATCAGACACTGATGAAGAAGATGGTACGGACTACCACAATTTGTTGAACCCAGAAAATTGGTCAAGAGAAACCAACACTTTGTCCAATTTTGCCAACTTTGCACTTGTCGAAAACTCCAACTTCCATAGACAAATTATCATTCGTGCCTTTGGTCAAAATTACTTGTTGAGCAAGCAACGTCTGCTGTCTCATTCTTTCTTCTTCAATGCTGTCATTAACCGTTTCGTTAACCACTCTGTTCCTGCTGCTTACTGCCACACCGGTGATCCAATAAATGATTTCAYTAGACCTACTGATATCTTCGGTAATGTCTCTGAATATGAATTAGGCTGTCAAATGTTCATTATGAATGTCAATGACCCTTTGATTACCAAGGAATCCTTTGAGTATCTGTTGAAATGGTATTTCGGCTACGGTGAAGATGTTTTCTCTCCTTATGGTGACTTCGAACCTGGTGCACCAAATGTTAACATTAATGATTTCAACCCTTTCACTTCTTCCTCATCTCCTCTTACTGATTTTTCAGACACTGTCAACATTGCTGAAGTTGAACCAATCTATGAAGAATTGCTTCACACTTTATTGCACTTTGGTGAATTGGAACACTTGGACCATTTCTTGTTCCCATTGGTTCTTCATGGAGTCATCACCCATGACAGATTGCACCACATTATGTCCATCTGTGATCCTCATCCTAGCAGTCCTGGTATCAGATTAATGAACCAATTGAATACCTGGTTCCGTAAGTATGGTTGGTTAAAAGGTGTTGAAATGTGGGATGTTTTACCATTGCCGTTTATCTCAAGCATTGTATTTACTCATGATTTCTTTGTTCCTTGTGAATATGACAGAGCTGTGTTTGCAATCAAATTAGTTGAAAGAAAAATGAACATGGGTTTTTTATATGGAGTCATGGAATTTGTTGCCATTCTGAATGATTCAATCTTGTTCCACAACATTTCATCAGACAGATTAAAAGAATTACACGGTTTCAAATATCTGATTCCTACAGGCTACGGTGGTTCTGTTTTGAAATCATTTATTGAATATGATCCATCTATTGATGACAACTACTACAGAGCTATCAGATCATTGAGTAACCCAATTCACTATGGTTTAAACTGGATTGCCAATCAAAACAACTGGGTCTATAACCCATACACAGGTAACCTGGACTTGTTGATGCAAACTCAACGTCCTTACTCAGGAGGTGGTGATGAAACCGATACTGGATTGCTTTACACCAGAATGTCATATGTTTGTCCAGACTTGTCAAAGGCCGTTGATAGATTTATCCCAATGCCTAATTTCTACTATGGTGGTTCGCAATGGCAGTTTTACCTCTCTTCCAAACCAGTTGCTCTGAATATGGCGGATAAAGCATTCGCTGAATCTCAAGGTCAACAATTTCCACGCATGAAACAACAACAACCAGGTGCCAGACCTTATAAAGGACAACCTATCAAATATAGAGTCACATTGCACGCTAGAAGATTCAAGGACCCATTGTCAACTGATTCCAGTCACCCTGGACCAGAACCTGTTCCACATGACTCCATTTATAACGATATTCAACACGCAACTGTCCCACCTCATGCAGGTGGTTTGTATAACAATGATCCAAATCAACCAAGAATAGCATACTTGAGACCATATGATCAATCCTGCCGTTTTACTTCAAGATCAAGATCAGGCTCTAGATCCTATGGAGGAAGAKGTGATATGGATGAGGATGATTATCAAGTTGTTCAAAACGTTAGTCTTGTGTTTGATTTCAAAGTCTTGTCGTGTTTCCAACCTAATTATTTTGGTGAGGTTAGATTAATGATGAATGGATTTGAAGATGTCCAATTTGAGTTGGGTGATTGTTATGAAGAGGCTTTCTTGTGTGCTTTGAGATTTGGTGTTTGTTAAATGCATTTTGTTTTTGTGGGTTTCATTTCTGGGTTTGTGTTTTTATGGGTTTGGTGTTCTACAATTTGGGTGTCTCTTTGTTTTTGTTCTTTCCGTTTTTACTCTTACTGTTACTGTTTTATTACTTTCTATTGCTTGTGTTTTTCGTTCGTATACCATGTTCTTTTTARTTTTACTGCTATTTTGCGTTTCTTATTTACTGTTTACTGTTCACTGTTCGTTTTATATATTTCACTTGATTTTCATTTTTCATACCTGTTTTTCGTTAATATCAATGCACTATAAATCATAACTTTGCTCATGCAAATTTATAATCCGGACCAAAGTAAGCCCTTGGATAAAGAAATGGTACTCTTCAAAAACTTGTCTGAGACAGAAGAGTTGCCAACCAAAACACCATATTCACCAGCTTCTGCATTCCATTTATTGGCATCACAATCAAAGTAGGAAAAGGCGTACTTGTAAGGCACTTCAACAGAGACAGACTTGGACTCGCCAGCAGCCAAATCAACTTTCTTAAAACCCTTCAACTCCTTAACTGGTCTCTCGACAGCGGTTGTAGTAGTTGGAGGAGTAACGTACAACTGGACAACTTCTTGACCATCAACAGAACCAGTGTTCTTAACGTTAATTGTAGCGACCAAATTCACACCATCTAACTCAACAGACAAATCAGAAAACTCAAATGAAGTGTAAGACAAACCAAAACCAAATGGGAACAATGGTTCTCTCTTTGTCTTCTCGTAGAATCTATAACCAACAAAAACATCTTCACCGTAGACACAATGACCGTTGTTTGACTTGAAAGTTAGGAAAGCAGGGTTATCTTCGTTCTTCTTAGGAAATGTCAATGATAACTTACCAGAAGGATTAACATCACCGTACAGAACATCAACAATAGAATTTCCAGATTCCATACCATTAAACCAAGCCTGGACAAAAGCAGGGATTTGGTCAATCCAAGGTAATGACACGGGTGTTCCAGATTGGTTGACCAAGATGACATTCTTGTTGGCTTTCAAAACAGCAGAAACTAATTCATTTTGACATCCTGGTAAATCCATACTTGAACGATCATAACCTTCAGATTCATAGTCGTATGAAGTACCAATACAAACGATGACTTTGTCAGCAGCTTGAGCAAATTCAACTGCCTCTTGGATGAACTCAGACTCGGACTTTTGAAGAATGTAACCTAGTGTGAAGTTACTACTTTTACCACGAGAAACATAAATGTCATCATTTGGTAAAGTGAATGTTTTACTTGAACCAAATTCAATTCGGAAATGGTAAGTTGTACCAGCTTCCAATTTGATTAATTTGACTTGTGGTTTGCTTGCCACTTTTCCAACAAAACCAGAACCCATTTCTTGATGGGACTTATCATCGATAAACAATTCATCATTAATGTAAACCAAGGCTGTACCCATACAAAGTTCTTTGAAAGCGTACTCGCCAGTCACTTCAGGTGTAAAATCAGCCTCCATGGTTAAGTAAAAAGTGAGATCAGTACAATTTGAAGGAACATAATCATGCATTGTGCCCAAATGAGTGGAGTTCAAATTGTATTCATCAAGCAATTTTCTGTTTGGACTTCCAACTGGATCGTCAAACACTTTGACGTGAACACCAGGCTCACCGGTTGGTGTCTTGGTTACCTTACCGAAATCAAACAAATACAACTCAATATCGCTACCTAGAGCAAATGGAACATCTCTTCCAAGCTTCTTCTTGATACCGGATAGAACATCTGACTTATAATATGGATTCAAAGCTGCTGAACCACCACCTGTTGTTCTTGCAATTGATGCAGCTGGGCCTATGACAGCAATATTATCGTCTTTTTTCAAAGGTAGTAGAGAGCCTTCATTCTTCAACAAAACGATGGYTTCATCAGCAACTTTTTTAACCAATGATGAAGTCTCTGGTGTGTTGTTTTCATCGGTTTCTTTGAGTTCGGATGATAGTCCGGCATTCTCGGCAGCATACTTAATGAAGTGCAACACATTCCTAACTCTGTCATCGATGACACTCATTGGGATCTCTCTAGCCAAAATTTGATGAATTAATGAATCACTCTTTCTCAACAATGGTGGTGCAGGACATTCCAAATCTAAGCCAGCAGTGATACTCTTTTCACATGAGTAAACACCACTCCAATCAGACATAATCAATCCTTCCCAACCCCATTCACCTCTCAACACATCAGTTAAGAGCCGCTTACTTTGAGAAACATGTTCACCATTAACCTTATTGTAACATGTCATGTATGACTTAGGRTTAGATAGCTTGGTAGCCAATTGGAAAGGCAACAAATACACTTCTCTCAAAGCTCTTTCAGAAACAATTGCATTAATAGCTCTTCTTTCATCTTCCAAATCATTGCAAACAAAATGTTTGATAGTGGCCATGATTCCATCACTTTGAATACCATTGATCACAGCAGCAGTGCACAAACCAGACAAGAAAGGATCTTCAGCAAATGATTCAAATCCACGACCACCTAAAGGACCCCTTTGAATATTACAAGTTGGACCTAAAATGCAATGTGTTCCTTTGAATTTTGCCTCTCTGGCCATTAACTTACCAGCTTCTTCTAAGAGTTCTGTGTTCCATGTTGATCCAAGAGCTGTTCCACATGAGAAGCAGGCTGAAGGGACAGATCTGTAGAATTTTGTACCTCTCACTCCGTTAGGTCCATCGGAAAGACGGATTTTGGGAATGTTGAGTCTTTCAATGTCAACCAAGTGCCAAGTATCTTGCAAAGCTAGCAGAGAAACTTTCTCTTTTAGTGTGAGTTGAGGTAAGACCTCTTCAACGTTGAATGATGGTGTTTTTGTTGTCATTTTTGTTGATGGCTTCTTTTCTAAAGAAGCAGTACTTCTGATTCATTTTTTTGGRGACTGTAAGTTGTGGGGATTTGAATGACTCTTTATATATGGCTCAATTGGGGTCACGTAACTTGATGAGTGCTTTCTTTGAAGCTAGCACATGGCTACACATGGCTATTGGTATGGAGATTGTGGGGTTGGTTGAAATTAAAGCGTACGCAGACAGGATACGACCGTAAAATGGTTCCAACTTCCCCAGATCATCGCATGCAGATCATCGTAAGTTAAGGTCTCGGAAACGTATTCCCGAAAACTCCTTTCCGCATCCGTGCACGGATAAAGAAATTGACGTGGACTTTTCAGACTGATCTGAGGTTGACCAAATCTGAACTCTTTACCTTTCACATAGTCTTCTCTACAACACCCAAAATCGTCATTACAATATAAAAGATAACCAAAATTCAATGTTTAGACTACTCAGCTTACTCATAACAATTGCACTTTTCCCATTTGCTGTGCAAGCAGATTTTTTCAACAACTTTTTTGGTCAGCAACAGCAAAGACAACAGCAACAACAAAGAGAAAAGTTTGATTATCAAAGACTACAATTAAAGTCAAAATGTRACAATTACCTATGTCCAGAGACATTTGCATGTGTTGACAAACCAGTGGACTGTCCTTGTCCTTTTCCAGATTCTCAAACAAAGTGTATTTTGCCTGACAAGAGCAATTTTGTGTGCATAGCCAAGGTTGATAAGAAAGATTTGGGTGATTTCAGTGGTGAGATTAGAGATTGTGCTTGGGTTGAAAAAGCTTGGAATGGTCTTGTGTGAGGTTGTGCTTTCATGCTTTAGAATTACTGATGGTATGGGTGCTTGTGATATCTACACATGCATGGGATCATCAGGGAAACGGATGGGTATATGAACTGCCATCTGGTTGAAGAGAATTCTCTTGAGACTTGATCCTYTGCTAATTTAATGACAACACACGATATTCATCTTAGTGTACTGCATGTCACAGCTTTTGTTTGTACTTTTTATAGGAATCGGTGAGCATCAAAATCAATCAAAAAAATGCATGCATATTTCATTTAAACAAAAAAATACAAAAAATGTAGAAAAGATTCGAATCAGATAGAGTCAGTGTGATCACTCTCTTGTTCTTGAAGGAGACCAACGTCTATAAATGATCTCATTGATACCATACAAAGAAAGCAATGATTTCAAACTTTCCAAACTTGAATCATCCAGAGAATCCCAAGCTTTAATAAASTCATCCTCATCAGGAGAGTCAACAAAACACAGAACCATTGTCTTCTTGACACCAGAGACAACTCTGTAAACAGAACCGTAGTCAGWCCAGCTTTTCCTGTTTTCTACAGAGTTATCAACTATGGTAACTGCAAATTTGGCATGTTGGAAAGGAGGACCACGTTCATAAAGAATGTAATCTGAAGAAAACTTGAATCCAGATCTAGCGCACCATCCTAGTGTTTTGTAATGAAAATAGACCAAAAATTGTAAGATGAATGGGTTGTTAGGTTTAATTTCGCCGCATGTTTCACAAAGCAGTTTGAAAAGTTGGATGGATGAGTAGCTCTTGCCTTCAATGGTAATGTTGACTGAATTGATGATGTTTAGGAACAAAGCTTCAACAGGCATCAATTCTAAGTATTCGAGGTTTCTGATGTCTTTACCGTCAACTATCAAATCACGATCTTCTTTTCTCAAATCAGCTAGCGTTGGTTGATAAGATGACGAAAAGTCATCCTTACCTTTCTTACTATGATGGTGGTGGTGGTTATGATGTTTAGTTTCCTTGTCTTCTTTGACTCTTCCCTTAGATTTATCATTGAAGCTACGTCTTTCTTCCTCCAATAATTTCAGTTTCTCGTCATTACCTTCCAATCTATACTGTTTCCCAAGCTCATCCAAACGTTGTCTCTCTTTCTTAAACTTGGCCCTCTCTTTCCTTCTCCGTTTAACTACATCTTCACTCACAGYTTCCTTGGTATTTACGTTAAGCAACCGTTTCTTTGTTCTATCGGCCCATGTGGGTTCTGATCGGGACAAACTTGCTTTACCAAAGTACCCGGAACTCCATATACGATGCATATCTTTCGAGTCTGGAATCTTGAACGTCATTGCCTCCTCGTCATAGACAACGTGTGCTTTCCTGTTGTTGATTTTGGCCCAACCAATAATAAAACATACACCAACCACACACCATGATAAGGGGTTGTGAGGTATAAGTTGAGGCACTTGAACAATGTCAACCGGTAAAGGTTTATTTGTACGATTATGGTGGTACTTTTTGGACTTGGAACTCATGGTGTAACTGTTGTAATGCTAGACTAAATTTTGTGGTAAAATGTTAGTTGGGGACTCTTCAGAGATAACATATTGATTCAACATATCATGGTTATTGAATGCAACTTTTTGGAAGTGTCAGATACCGTTGTAGTCTTGAGAAATCATGGTGCTTACATGTATCAATTCAAGCATCGAATAAAAGTTGTCATCAGGTAAAAAGTTGCAAACAATTGGACATATGTCACAAATTCAAAATTTCAAGAAATAACATACCTTTTGGACTTATGTTTTCAGCATGTTGTAGTGGAAAGAGAGGTTCCTTTTGGTTAATGATGGAAAGAARAAAAGCTCAAATTGCAACTTCAACTTCTCAAGTTCTGAACAACGTCCACTTTTTGTTGCCAATTTTCCAAAATTTTACTCAGCACACTATTGACCCGCGAGAACTTATGACAGACTCTCAGCTCTGAGGGTTGTCTAGTTCTAACGAGGCATAACAAATTTCAATCAAACTTATAAGRCTTCATCTAATACATCCTAACAAATTACAAACAGTTATAAACTTTTCAAAAATTCAACGACCAAAGAAATAGCTTTCTCTTGAGCACCAGGCTCAGACTTAGGACCAATGTTGTGAGTTGCTCCCTCTATGATACCACTGAGAGGAGACCAGTACTTTTCATCAGTTGCCTGGCGGAAACCTTCAACCAGTTTCTTTTTATCCACATACTCTGGAACATACTCGTCAGATCCACTGAATAGCAATAGAATTGGCTTATCAATCTTGCCAAATGTTTTTTTATGATCTTCAGCGGTCAAATCATAGGAAAAGAAATCATCATCACCTTTAACTGACATCAAAGARAACCATCTATAAGCATTGATCGGAGCACCAAAAAACTTTTCACAGAACTCAGWTGGCATTATTTCATTGGATTTACCTTCATCAATCAATTTCTTAGCGTAAGATAGTGATTGTTCTCTTTCATCAGGCGAAAGTACCAATGTCGACGAATCTCTATCAGAAACAGAAGCTTGTAAGATACCAAAATCTAAAGGATCCAAGTCTTTCACTTCTTTGCTGTACTTTGCCATGTAATGAGTTGTGTTTTGAGTACCAGTGGAATGTCCCATTAAGCCAATTGTCTCTCTGGAACCACCTTGAGCGGACTTAAAGAACTTGACAGCTTTACCAATTTCTTCTGAATCTCTTTGTAAAGAACCAGTACCCCAACCGATACGTGAACTTGATATTTGAATCTGAATTAAAGACCATCCAATATTATTGATTTCTTTGGATAGAGGTTGAGCGTATGGGACTGTCAATAAATCATCACCTAAACCACCGATAAAAAGAAGAACTTTGGAGGAGTTCAAGTTGCCGAATTCAAATGCGGATAATCCTGGGGAATATTGAAATAATCTTCCTGGAACTGCTTCAATAGACATTGTAATGGGTTATATCTGTGGATGTGGTACTATATGGATGTGTAATTGAAAAAATAACTTATCGTTAAAAGAAGAAGAGGGGGGATAGGTACGTTTATATATGGTTTGCTCTGCTATCGTTATCAATGGACATAAAGAATTGGACTGTGGTGTYTAGCCAGCAGATCTCAGTACGTACTACACTGTGGCCTTCGGAGATGAGTTATTCACGACCTACGAATCTACGACCCTTCACATGACACAATGACAATCTCTATGGAGCCAGATACTACTTCATCGTATTTCATAAATCATGAATCATTCAATTTGGGGAGAATATTATGTACAGAAAAAAACAGCATCTATAAAAATTAAATGCAACAGATGGCCACATGCCTATCTAAAAACTCTGTAATGGCATGGCATCAGGATCATTTTCTAGATTTTGCAACCTCATAAGCTCTTTTTTCAAATGCCTTAGTCATCAAACTAGCAACTTTCCTAGCAAACAARGAACTAACTTTGTTGTAAAGGGTGCTCTTAAATTCATATTTCAAGTTTAACACAGCTTTGCAGTGAGTATCATTGACTTTATGAACAGTCCATTCAGTTTCCAAAAAATAAAACAAAGAATGTGTAATAGATTTAGCGACAACARCAGAAGGTTTTTGACAAGTTAAATCACAAGTGAATTCTTCATCAAACTTTTGGAACCCAACTCTTAGCCCGGCAATTGAAGGCTCGCCGTTTGCGTCTCTTCCTCTGATAAAAGAGTCAGTGCAGTAAGGAATGAACTCATGGTACTTGTCAACTGATGATATCAACTCATAGATCAGCTCTTGGGGATGACYGAATTGCTTGTGAACGACATAAGATTGAGCAGTTGAACTGGCTGTGGGGTTGGACTTAGCGAGACCAGCCAAGTTAATGAATTGTCTTTGTTGACCACATAAAGCAACTGACCTCAGTGATTTCGAAGATAACAGTAAAGCATTCCTCTGGTATGTCAACATCTGATATTTTAGTCTCCTTGGTTGTGATCCTGGGTGTTTCTGTGATGTGATTAATGTGGTTCAGATCATCGTATATACACAGATAAAGGACCGCTCATAACGGTTTCCAAATTCAAATCGGCAGTTCTGCTCAACAAGGCTCAACGCTGCTTCCCGGCGGCCGCTGCCCCAAATTCAACAAAGTTYACGTGTGGTGTGGGACAGCTTGACGAAATAAGCTGACGTTCATTTTGACAACTTGTGCAAATGTTTTATCCAAATCAGTGACATTTGATCAAATCAAACCCTGTTTTTCACCCCACGGACAACATGTCATTTCAGAACCCATTCATCCTGCTGGTCAATCTGTTGAGTGAATCATCTGGTCTAGATGTCGGCTCGTGCAAGATTTTGACTTGTCTATTCTTTGCATTTCCAGCATCAGCCATCTTCAAAAGATTACCAGATGAAAGAGTCAACTTGAAAAATTACTACATTATTGGTGTCAGTATCATTTACATTTTCTTCATTTTGCAGATCACTACTGGTGTTTTTGTGCTTCTTGCCAACTCTTTGTTCACATATTTGTTGACGAAATATTACAACTCCAGATTGATGCCATGGGTGAATTTGATCGCTTTGATGCTCTTCCTATGTGCAAATCATCTACAAGCACAGTTTTTTGTGACTAAAGTTGACTTCACCAAGGTTGATATCACTGGTTCCCAGATGGTTTTGGTGATGAAGTTGAGTTCTTTTGGTTGGTCATACAGAGATGGTAAGCTCTTCCATAAAGATCCTGAAAAATTCAAGAAAGAATTGAACACTTATCAGAAGTCAAGAGCTATCTTGACCCATCCTTCACTGTTGTCTTTCTTGGGCTACTGTTTTTTCTATGCATCGTTGGTCACAGGTCCATCATTTGACTACATCGATTATGAAAGATTTATTTTGACTGTTGCATTTGATGATGTTCCAACTGAGAAACAACCTGGCAGAAGAAGAAAGAGAAAGATTCCAAAGAGTGGTCGTGTAGCTTTGAGAAAGGTCCTGGGTGGATTAGTGTGTGCTGGTTTGTTTGTGACATTTGGTACTCGTTATTCCCTTGCTATGACTAGAACCGAAGAATGGAAGCATATGAACTTTTTCGTTAAGGTTTTTACCATGTATGTCTTGGGTCTTGTTTATAGACTAAGATATTATGCTGTCTGGTTGATGAGTGAAGGTGCATGTATTGTTGCGGGTTTGGGATACAACGGTTATGATCCTAAGACAAACAAACTTTACTGGAATAGAGTTCAGAATATTGACCCAATCGCTTTTGAATTAGGTCAGAATGTTCATGATTGCTTGGAGGCTTGGAACATGAACACAAACAAGTGGTTGAAGAATTCTATTTATCTAAGATCAAGTGCAAGAGATCCAGTTTCTGGTAAGCCAAAACCTGGTGTCATTCCAACATTTCTCACATTCCTTACATCTGCTTTCTGGCATGGTACTATGCCTGGTTACTACTTGACCTTTGTGTTAGGTGCCACTATCCAGACTGTGGGTAAACTTTTCAGAAGAAATCTCAGACCTATTTTTGCAACAAAAGATAACTCCAACATTTCCAAAGTCAAGCCAATTTATGATATTGTCTGCTTTGTTGTCACACAAGCTGCTTTTGGTTTCTTGGTTCAACCTTTCGTAATCCTTGATTTCAAACCATCCATTGAATTATGGTCAAGTGTTTACTTTTGGTGTCCAATTGGATCGGCCGTTGTGATTTTCTTATTCAATGGACCATTTGGTAAATCGATTTCTTGTTTCTTGAAAACTTATTATTTGAAGCCTGTTTCTACTTCTGCTACTCCGACAAAGACCGATGTTGTTGAACCAGCTAAGAATGCCATGAATGCTGTTAATGCTACTCAGGAACCAACTCCACAACAAAGACTAGTCAAGCTGAAGGAATTCTTTGAATCAACAACTGATCTCTTGGAAGAAGTCAAGAAACAGCAAGGGTCAACTACTTTGCCAGAGTATGATAACCAGGAGGAAATTGCTGATGATAACTTCCCTGTCAACCTTGTTGATTTAAAACAAATCTCGAAAGAATACTCCGATTTGCAGGCTGAGTTTGATGAGTGGTACCTCCAAAGTACAAAGGGCAAGGGAGTTATTGTTGATGATAAGGAGTTAGAGAAAATGAAATCTGCCTTGGTGAATTTTGAAAAGGATATTAAGGAATATTTGAAAAATATTGATGCTGAATTATCGAAAAAAGAGGATTAGCTTATCAAGATGTTGAATTTCTGCCATGTATCATTGTAACTTTTTCTGTTTAGTTTTTTATATAGCTTGTTTTGATGAATAGCATTTGGATTTTTAACTGAAAATTAGACTGAATCACGGCAAATTTGAAATGCTGGACCGGCAAATCGAGATCTTAGAACTTACGTAAGCGCTGACGCGAAACATATAAGGCCTGAAAATTTGGAGCCATGCAGCTGGCCGAAGTTGACTCAACAACGAATTGTTGATCTCATGCTCATATCTGGAATGAAATCCCTTTAATGGGCAAAACAGCCAAGTAACAGACGTTCAACACAAATTACAACACCAATAAGCAATTGCTCAATAACAAGCTGACCTCAATGAGTGGAAAACAAGCCACTGGTGATGAAAACAAAAAGCCGGCACTGATGCTGTGGCCGTTGTCCCCAATCGACCGTATCTTTACCCAAATCATGATTGAGTTACCCAAAGCTATGCAAACAAGAATATGGACACTTTCACTAAGAAATCTGTTCAATTTAACAACAGTGATCACTTTGATGAACATATGCGAGATTTTTGATGAAGCAATCTGCTCAGTTATTCAAAGCTCCATCTTTTACCTATGTTATGATCCGGAACGAGAGACTTACACAATTGGAGCAAATATGAACAACTATAACATAGTAGACAAAGATGACCCACTTGAAGATAAACGAGAGATTCCACTTGACTCACCTGCATTTGCAAAATTTGTTTCTTTCATAGTAAAGAAGAGACTGATACCAAAAAAGTTGGAAGTTTACATCAGGCTCGATCTTGTCAGGGATCGTATTGCTGAACTGAATCAATTATTGGAACAAACATTTGGAGAGATTGAGATTATGCTGCAATATACACATCGTTTCAAGGAATTGCCTGGTATTGGATCCCTCAAGACTAAGAATTTTGTTGACATGTTTATTGATGATTCCTTTTTCGATTTTGGAAAGTATTTGCCRGTTCTTGAATATTTGTCATTAGGAGCGAGCAGTGATGAACAACTATTGAACATACCCAAAATTGCTGAGACATTTCCTAAAACTTTGAAAGTTTTGGACATCGGTTTCACCGATCAAGGAGAAGAACATATCACACCAGCCGAGGTGCTGAAAACAATGGATGCTCTCAAGAAATTGCACCCAAAACTCAAGATTAAACTCTATTTCAATTTGATGAGGGCTATTTTGTGGCTAGATCTGTTGACTCCTGTTTATGATCTAATCACAGGAATCACCCTCTTTGATTTCACAGACGCTCGAGAAATTGAATGGATTGAGAAACTACCAAATTTGAAAAGACTTTGCATTTCAAGATCTAATGAGGGTAAAATTAGAATGAGTTTCAGAATTCAAAGTGACAGTTTGGAGAGTTTAACCTTAGAAACCATTCCTTACTCCATTGATTACAAGTTACAACATTTGCCAAAATTGAAAACCCTTGAACTTCATTCAACATTTATTCACGAATACTTCAACATTGAGCATCTTCTTGCATTGCAAAGCGTGAAATTTGAAGGTTACTCATCGTCAAGATATCGCAATGGTATACCACCTTTGACATATCCTGCATCAATGACRAGGTTCTCTGCTTCTTCTAATAACAACTTGCCGCTAATTTTTTTTATGAACCCTATGCAGAGTAAACTTAACGAAATGGAAATCAAAATGGATTTCCCTGACAGATCACCGCCGGACGGTTTAGCCGAGATAATTAGTTGTTGTCCACCCAATGTTGGTTGCTTTTCTGGAACAACGGATTACAAAACCAAATTGAATACTCTCACAAAACTTATCACATTAAAAGAAGGGCCGTTGGAATTACCTACCAAACTAGAAAATTTACCGGCAAGCTTGGAAAATTGCTACCCCATTGTTCAAGTCAAAAAGATATCAACCATCGCTCCAGACTATCAATTCAAAATGCTAACTGTCCAATTGCAGGCAAATGATAAACTAGCATCACGTTTATTATCAAAAATTACTGAGACGTTCAATAAGTTGATCACTTTAACTGTCCATGTATCTGCTGTCAATTTATCTCTCGGTATATTAGTTTCAAAAGAATTAAGATCATTGACTTTGATTTTCAAAGTGAGTGATGAGAAAATTCAGAAAAATGGGGACAAGGTTGTCATTGAACTAGTTGATGTCCCCAAAACGTTAAACTCATTCAAAATTAAGACAGAAGAGACCGATGTTCAATTCTATCTTCAAATTCCTAAAGTGACTCCATATCTGGAGAAATGTGGTCTGCTCACCCAAGTGCATCACATTGAGCTAACAGAGCCTTGATAGCAAATTTAATTATGTGTTTTATGTGCTACTTAACGATACGATACCTGAACGATACCTATTATATGTCTAGATAAAAGTATAGTTGTATACCTKAAATTCATCGAACTTCATTTCATAATTCTTAATCCATATAGTAGACTAATAAGTTTGTACAAAATGTGGTGTTGCTTTTTTGAACGAACTTCGTTAATATCTCTCCATGGTCAGTGATGATTAGTGCTTGTCCATGTGTGTTTTTGATAATCAAAYTAGAACTAGAACTATCAAACCAATGGTAACACCACTGCCACCAAATTTCAATTATGTTCCTTTTAATTGGACCATCCACGCGTTGAAATTACACTTTCATAGGAAACATTAAATCGAAATTATTAATAAAAAAGATTGGTGCATACGGGGTTTGAACCCGTGACCATCGCGTTGCTGAAACGATGTGTGACGTTGGCATAGACGTCGTACGACTATAAGCACGATGCTCTTGACCTCTGAGCTAATGCACCAAGAATGATCTTTTAGAGTGTTTAAGAAAAATGATATACCCTGTCATACATTTTCCCGATTTTTTAAGTATTAATTGTAAAATTTTAAAAAGATATTGAAAACTTGAAGGCTAAGAAGTATTGTACAATAGTGTGGGGCTGGGCGGCTTAGTTTGTTATCGTTACGTTAAAAAAAGATTGATTGATTATGCTATATTTTGTGTTCATGACTTCGACTATATAAAAATTTGTGGAATTAAGTTTTAGCTTGCAGTAGCTAGCTATAAATCAACAAATTCTGATAGTGTAGTGTGTTTCTTGCAAGTATGGAGATCCAGTAAGTTGTACGTATATATTTGAATATATAGTGGACCATTGGAGCCTGACGAGAGCATAATGACAGCTAGTATAATTATTTTTTTTAATACTAGACAATTTTTATTCAAACTTTATATATGAAGACAGAACTCATATATAGTACTTGGCAATGCAGTTTAAATATATATTAAGTAACTTTTAATTAGAATGTTAATATAGAGTTTTGTTCAAGTGTTGGGTCACGCATTCATATATATGGACGGAAAGATCAAGCTAAAATTTGATTTTTTTTAATGGATCCAATATTTTTTTCCACAAATACAGTATAATAATCGTGCAGTGTATATGGGAATAGATTATTCGATAGGAAAATTTATAAAGCTCCGGCGGGACACAGTATATTCGACAGCAAAAAAGAAAAGTGAAACAAATCATGCTTCTCAGAAAAAATTCTAGAGTCATCGGCGAAAGGTTCCTGACGATATATTACATTCCTAATTTTTTGATATTTTCTGATCGTTCATCTTTTTAGCTTTCAATTATATAAAAATAACTTCACTGCATATATGTATTTCGACCTTCGAGACACAAACCATCAACTAAAAAAAGGAATCACTCCCACTATAGTGCCTCTCCACGACATATTATTTTAGTGGAAAAAAAAAGTGTACGGTGTGATTAATTGTTATGATTATAGTGCCAATAGAAGTGTTAAGTGACAATGGGTTTTTACTCTTTTAGATGAATGACAATGAAGAGCAGAAAAACGGACTAAGTGGCTATGTCCCCAAGTAGGACCCTATTAGCTCTTCCCCTTAACAGGGAGTATATAAAAAAGAAGGAAATACATAGACTTAAATACCTGGTCTGAATCTAATCTAAATATGAAGTTTGTGTTTGAGATGTASGGACTGTGGTAATGCAATTTCACGTGAAGTATTTTAATTATCTGCAACCATTTCATGATACATTGAACCGGATGACAACCAACCTAACAACCTAATACATCCCACGTAATTGTTATAGCAACTCATCATAATATCTTATAAAGGAAAATGAACACTAATCAGCCTGGCCAGTACTGACTCGTGCCACCTTTTTCATAAACCAATAGCCACACGGGAGGGAGCAAATAACCAATCAATAGCAAGACCGTACTTGGCAATACTGGAAGGAARKAATCCATGACCAACTGTGGCTTCGTCATATCCATGACAATCTACCAGAGTATATACTTAGAATTCCGGAACTGGTAACCAACAAAGTTGATGTTCAACAAATCTGATATATCTAATAGGACAACATCTCGTCATAACTAATAGCACAATTTAGAGAGCTTCACAAACTTCAACATTAATATTCCTCGATCTAGTCGGTAAAAAAAAGGTAAAAAAGCGTTGGAGCCCTGATTTTAAAGAGAACTTGTTTCCTCTGAAAGTTGATAAAGAAAAAAAAAATTGATTTTGGCAAAAAAAAAAAAAAAACAGTACGTCGACTCACTTCAAAGAAAACTTGTTTTCGTCAAAGTGGGAAAGTAGAATTATTATTATATTGAGTAGTACGTACGTCTTTTTTTTTTCAACCTATAAAGATTTTTGCAGGGGAAACAAGTACCGTAGTCCAAGTTATCTTGAGATTAAGGACACAAAATTGAAGGGTATTTTASCCCCTCAATCAAGATATGACTTATATAAAAAAAAGACAAAAAACAAATACTCACTCAGTTAAAAAAGAAAAGAAAACGCGAAAAATAATATATCTACCCTAGCCTCTAGAACAATTAAAAAATCGAAATCTATGTCGATATACTGACCCTTCCCYATTTATTAAAGATAATTTCAATAACAGCGACAAGTTACATGAATAACGTATAACTTAAAATCAAATTTTTTAAAAACACAAAAAAAAATATTCAAAATACACAGAAATACAAAAATTAAACTTTGAGACCATTAGAGAACAAATATCCTGAAGTGAACAATTACTTATATTTGTGGAATGATATCAATTTTTGGGAACAAGAAAAAAGCCAAAAAATAATAAACAGCTCCAGCTCTAATGAAATGTCCTTATAAAAGACCATAAAAAAAAATATTTAGGATTTGCCCGCGTAGCGTAATGGTTAACGCGTTTGACTTCTAATCAAAAGATTCTGGGTTCGACTCCCAGCGTGGGTGCAGGCAATTTCCTTATTTTTTTATTCAGTCAGTCGGCTACGACGCTTATCAAGAGTTTTTTTGTTACCGACAATTTTCAACACGTTGCGGGGTAAACGGTACTAACGTTCTCAAATTCGTACGCTGTTTTATATAGTGGTTTGAAATTTTGTTGTCAAAACAAGATGCATATTATTGAAAACCTATATACTAAACATGAAGAAAAGAAGAAAGAGCAATTAAAGATACGAATAAAAAATCCATTGGCAATTCATAAACCATTTTACAAAGACAACTTGGAACCATCCTCTCTAACCTTTTCACCGTACTTCTTAATTCTGATAGCTTGCACAGCAATGAAACCAGAAGCTTCTTGTGGTTGGAAACCAGTCAACTCATCCATGGAAGATTCAGTGGCATCGTACAACTTTTCAGTCTCTGATGATCTACCCAAAATGATCAAAGAACCCTTGTAACATCTAGCTCTAACAACACCATTGACGGTGTTTTGAGAAGGTTGAATCATAGATCTGACGTATTCACATTCTGGAGTGAAGTACATACCATTGTACAACAACTTGGAGTAAGATGGGGTCACAAATGAATCTCTGATGGCTCTAACTTCTCTGTCCAAGGTCAACCCTTCCAAATCAATGTGGGTGCTTCTCAAAATGGTCAAACCTGGAGTTTCATAACAACCTCTTGACTTAATACCAATGAATCTGTTTTCAACAATATCAATTCTACCAACACCGTTTCTTCTAGCAATGGCATTAGCTTCCAAGAACAATTCAACAGGGTCAGTGATAACCTTCTTATCAGCAGTGATCAACTTGGCTGGCTTACCCTTCTCAAAAACAACGGAGAAATCTTCTGGAGTATCTGGAGCATCAGYTGGATCAACAGTCAACTTCCACATGTCCTTTGGTGGAGTGGTGTCTGGGTCTTCCAAAATACCAGCTTCGAAAGAAATGTGAGCCATGTTTTCATCGGTGGACCATGGCTTAGCCTTAGTTTGTGTGACTGGAATACCCTTTTGAGCAGCATAATCTAGTAAATCTTTTCTACCGGCAAATCTTTCAAAGAAGGCTGGGTCTCTCCATGGAGCAATGACCTTGACGTCAGGCTTCAAGGCGTAGAAGGACAATTCAAATCTGACTTGATCGTTACCCTTACCAGTACAACCGTGGGAAACAGCAAAACAACCTTCCTTTTCAGCAACTTCAATTTGAGCCTTGGAAATGACAGGTCTAGCCAATGAGGTACCCAAAAGGTACACGTTTTCATAAATACCGTTGACTTGAATGGCTGGGTATAAAACATCTTCAACAAATTCTTTTCTGACATCAACAAGGACGTACTTAGTGGCACCAATAGCCAAGGCCTTCTTTTCAGCAGCTGCGAAATCTTCTTCTTGACCAATGTTGGCCATGAAGGCGATAACTTCGTAACCTTGCTCTAACAACCAAGCCAAGATGATGGATGTGTCCAAACCACCGGAATAAGCTAGACAGACTTTACCTTTAGACATTGTGTGAATATATTGTTTCTTTTGTGTATGTGTGTGTTTGTGAGTATGCGTGAGTGCAATGATGATGAATAGAAGAAAAAGAAGAGGTGGGGAATTGGGAAGAGAAAAAGTGAAAARTTCGACTCTATTTATACGAATGAAAAAATCAACGAGATCAGCGATCAGCGATTTGCCAGCTGTGAGTCAGTGAGGAGATGGAGAATTTGAGATGGAGAATTTGAGATGGAAAATTTGAGATGGAAAATTTAAGCGCGCACCCGTGCCTGCCTAATCCGGTAACAGAGGTGAGTCATCCAGTTACCGCTTTAGGCAGCGCGCTTAACTCAGTTCATTCTCTGCAGATTCGATCTGGTCCATGGATGAGTCAACTATAACTAATATAATTAATCGTTACTGAAAAATTTTGTCTGTTTACCAGTATACAAATGTTGTTATTGTTTCTTGAAGCTTTTGAATTTGCTCCTTCATCAGTCGCTATGTTCGCTCAAT
>BCIP01000002.1:217173-230327 GCA_001599995.1 Ambrosiozyma monospora
ACCAAGTAGTTGAAAACATGAAAATCCATTCGAATTCGGTTGGTCTTTCCAATAGGATTATTCAATTGTAACAGAAAACAAAAAATAATAATATTGTATGAAGCGCAATCATGTGATGTCTGTAAACGGCCTTTGGTCAGAATTTTGACTCCACTCTCTAGATCGAGTTAGTATAAMTGAGTCTTCATGTAAATTGCTCTTTGCATCATGCCCTATCAGAAAGTAAAACCGAGATCCGTCAATTTCGCTGAATCCTTCAGTTAGAGAGTTGTTTAACAGTCATTGAAGGACTAGGAATCATTTCAGTTATCAGCTAATGGATCATTATTGGTCACTGATAAGTGAAAAACCCGCCTTTTGAAACAAGATCACCTTTCAATTGTTGTTATGTAGATTACATGGGCCGAAATGTTGAKACGAAATTATAGGGAAATAATGAAAAATGATGAGTATATAAGCTGCATGAATTTAAGAATATTTCCAGATATAGCTATGACAAATTAATGCGATGTGTATCGGGCTGTTGTTGTAGCGCSTAATACAATTTCTTGTGGACTTAGCCTTGTGGTATAGTTGAGTGATCACAAAAGATCAACAAGTCTCCTGAAARTAAAAGCTGTAATTTTTTGATACCAGTACTCCTTTTGAAATCAGAAGAAGGTTCAATAAGCTAGGCCCTGGGACTCTGAGTCCTAGTTCCGCTGAAAGTCAATTCCTCGGGCTTTGGATGGAGTCTTTCAAGGCAACTTCGAACTAAATCTTGAAGGTACTGTTGAATATTATTGTATGTCGTGGCATATAGATTGGAATGGTATAGATACAACAATTCAGCATCTGGTACTAGAGAAGTGATCAAAAATGGTGTTGTTTGGGCTGACGTGTTTGTGTGGAATCACTTCTGGAAGCCCTGATTGAGGTGACAGCTCAGAGAGAGCCATCAATACTCTAGYCTGTTTTGAGAGTAATGCCTAATCGTCAAACTTAAAAGTGGAGGAAGAAGAAAACCAGATGAAACTTCTAGTCTAGTCAGAGTACCAATTGGCCTAAYGTTAATGATCGATAGTCAGGAAGATGCAACACTGAGCCTTGAGGTTCTGATTCACTGAAGCTCTCAATCGCTTACGTAATACGTGCACGYGCACTTGAATTGACAGATGATTCATTTTAATTTTTATGCAACAACGCTTTCTACAGATCAACTTAACAATCGAATCACCAATTTTCTTTACCCATTCAAATACAAAWTTTATAAAAGCACAATTCCCAACGAAAATAAATACACATCTGGATTCAAGACATCACAAAGTTTACAAATATAAGCACAACTTCGTGTAATTAGACAACCAAAGCAACAACACCCAATCCAATCAACCCAAGAAAACGATTAGCATATTTATCTTTACCAGCAGAATTTCCAGTCTCGGTTATACTGGAAGTACCATTTGTTTGACCACCATTTGCACCAGGARGATAACCACCAGCAGCACCAGGTCCTCCAGCAGCAGCTGCACCTCCAATAACAGAACCTTTGTTTAAACTGGAACCCGAATTTGAATCATAACCCCCAGGACTGCCAGAAATAGAGCTAAACGTTTCTAACCCATCATCATTTTGAGTGATTGAAACCTGTGTTGAAAATGAAACCAAAAAAAGCGACGCAAGGAGAAATTTTGAGTTGACTTTYATTGTTATGTTTAGTGAATTTTGGGTATTTGGGGTTTCAATGACTCATCGTATACATCTTTCYGTCGTTTGCTGAATTGACATGGAAATTGACAACTCTATATAGGATGTTGAAGATCTGGTAATGACAACTTAGTGGTAGTTTGGTAGAGATACTGSTTTTCATTTCAGAGGGCAACGCACAGGCTTACAACTTGGCCATGTAAACTAGGACGTCATTTTACTATTTGCACCCTGGATTCAGGTCCCTGACTTATTTCCAGTTTCCATAATCTGCATTAGTATTTAACAGTTGACGTGACAAGATCTGCAGGCTTATTTAAGTCTAAAATACAAATTACAAAAGCAGGAGGAAGACTCCTCATCTTGGCAATCATTATCTCGAACATCTCCCTCTAAAATGGACTGTTGCAAACATGGTCATAATTTGGCTATTGCTCTAGGGACAACCCACTTGTGAAGAAACATAGAACCATTCGGTTTCCATGTATCGTTAACATTAAATTAAATTTTTCATAACYCATATATTAAAGCAAAGTAAAAAGCAAGTTTTTCCAAAAAATTAATACAGTTTAAAGCTAAAATCATACAAAGAAACACATTACATAACCAAAGCAGCAACAACCAAACCAGTCAAACCAAGGAAACTATTAGCATGCATTTCTCTACCAGCAGCGTTCTTACTCTTAGTAGTACTAGCATTAGTTTTATTTCTAGTACTGTTTCCATGACCACCACTATGAGTACCAGCATAATAACCACCAGCTGCACCAGCGGCAGCACCTCCAGCAGCAGCGGCACCGTTATTGGAACTGGATCCTGAATTTGAACCAGAACTTCCAGAACTACCGGAGTTTGAGCCAGATGTACCACTAGATCCTGAACTTGAGCCTGAGCCAGATGAGCCACTTCCACTTCCACTAGAACCACTTGATCCTGAACTTGATCCAGATGAACCACTTGAACTTCCACTGGAACCACTTGATCCAGATCCTGAAGACCCACCACCGGAAGAACCAGATGAACCACTTGAACTTCCTCTACTAGAGCCACTGGATGAACTTCCACTGGAGCCGGATGAACCTCCACGAGAACCACCACGAGCATCTCTGCGTTCAATGGTTATTATTTGTGTATTTGGGTCTGTGGTCAAGTCTAATAGATCAATATCATCATCATTTTGGGATTTCACAAAAAGATGGACGTTCTCTTGTAAGTATGATTGAACTTTCAGCTGTTGTAATTGTTGTTCTAACTCACTTTCGACACTTTCAGTTAGATCTTGATTGCTGTTTTTGTTGTCGTTTTCTTCATCGTATTGAAGTATTGGAACTTGTGTTGACACCGAGGCCAAAAGAAGCGTAAGGAGAAAAGGAGAGAGTAATTTCATTATTTTGTTGTGAGTTGTAGATAGCTGTGGTTTTTATCCCAACTGTATGCTTTCCAGTTTTGGTGAATTGGAAATGGGATGGGAAGTGACGGGAATTTATATAGTTCATGAATCACGTCCCCAAAATGGAAATGTGTTGTGTAAGAATTTTGAGGGCCGGTGGCCCCTGTAGCCTGGGGGATGCATCTTCCAAAAAAATGTCCCAAGTTTAAATTGTGTCAGAGAAGAATATTGAATTTTAATTTTGGCAAATATAGCGCCCACTATTGTATGGAAAATATTTTGCGCCAATGAAACTATATTTCTTGCTTGCTTTGTCAGTTGGACGGAAATGTTTAAGTTCCAGCGCCCACGGCCCACGGACCAGGCCGCCTGGACTCGGTCTCCAGGACCAGGACGAGCAGCGAGCAGCGAGCAACAACTCACGAGGGGGCGATCAGAATTTGCAGACGACCAGCAGCTCGGCGCACTTCGATCTGCAATTGTTAACCTCAAAAAAGTGAATCTCGGTTGTCACGCCGAGAAAGGCTAAGCCAGACTGACTGACTCCACTCTTAACTCTTAACTCTTAACTCTTAACTCTTAACTCTTAACTCTTAACTGGGCTCCTGAGCCATGAGTTCTTCCATGACCAATTGCATGCATACATTCGGCCCTATTCAGAACTAGCCCTATTCAGAACTACTTTTTAGCAGGAACTTTACTCGAAAATGATCAGGTTGATGATCTTGCTGTCATCACAAGAACTATACACGTGAACAGGTTACAGTACTGAAAAGGTACGCCTCGACATACAATCAATTAGCCAAGAAACAACAGTACAGAGAAAAACCCAATAAACAGAGARAAATATGAAGCAAATAAAAGTTAACTGGTAAAACAGTTCAATAGACTATAAATTCACTAGACCATAAATTCTCTAGATGAATTAAATAATGACAAATAGTGGAAAGAATCATAAGATTAAAGCAGCGACAACAACACCACTTAAACCTAACATCTTGGTGGAATATACGTTTTCATGGAATTCACCAGCAGCATTCTTTGATCTATGGCCATTACCATGCGAGTTGTTACCGTTACCGTTACTGTATACCGTTACTATTGTGTGAATTACCACCATGTGAATCGGCCACTAAACCGGCAGCTCCACCAGTAAGAGCACCTCAAAGAGCGGCATCGCCATTTGAGCTTCCACCAGAACCTTGGTTGTTGCTCACACCATTGCTTGACGAGCCACTGTTACTGTTGCTTGAACCACCTCTTGAGCCCGAAGAGCTAGACCCTGAGCTACCAGAGGAACCAGAGGAACCAGAGGAACCAGAAGAACCAGAGGAACGACAAATCCGTGCGTGCAGCTTGAGCTGAGGGAACCGTATACGTCACAAGATATGTTTACGCCGAGATCTCCATTMTTCTCAGCAATAGCTTTGCTCTTCGTCATTCGGCATGTGTGGTCATTGGGGTAATGACATCGTTCTTGGAGGCAGCAGCCAAGTCCTTGTTGTAAATATATCAAAACCTTTAACCGAAACAAATCGAAGACAACAATATGGTGTGATCATGCTATATCGAAATATTGAGCTTCAAATATTGAGCTTCAAATCACAACTGTAAACTTGTAGACTGTGAGATGTTTCCTGGTGCACGGGTGCACATCTCAGTTCACATCTCAGTTCACATCTCAGTTCTCTCTATGGCTCTCATCCACCGATCTCTTCAGCTACTACCTTGACAAAAAATGCCAACTGATTGAGTTTATTTCAGGATCGAAGTGTATTACTCAGCAACTTTTTATTTTGCAATTCACCATGTCTTTAGAGCTATCACTGAGAATTTCATGTATCAGAAAACTCATAGCAACCACAAATTATGCCATAACACTTCGATCACCAACAAGGCATTTTCACAGTGCCTATGCCATTAGACAACAAAAACAATCACAACCAATATGTGTCAACCCTCAATTTCTTATTGAACTCCAGGTGCTTTACAAGTTTTTACAATACCAGTCGAATATAAAATTTCAAATGATTGATAATTCAGTTTATCCTTTTCAATTAATTCAAAATGTGAAACTAGGCGAACTCGAAAGTAAGAAGTCAAAAGTACCCGACAGCGACGATGATAAGACAAATACACTTAGAGAATCTGCTCAAAATGCCAGTGTTACAACCAATGGGGAATCAGAAGATAATGAATTTTGCCACAAGTCCGTGGAAGAGACAAGCCAAATTTCAACTCCTCTCAATCAATCACAACCTTCCCCAGAGACACAACAGAGAGATACAGAGGTCATAATTCAAGATCAAACCAATTTTGAAGAAGTGATCTTTGACATGATCGACCCCCATTCYAAATCAATTCCAGAGAATCCTACAATGAATGCTATTTTAAACTTCACAATTGAAACTTGGAAAGAAGCTGGCCAAGATATCTACATGTTCCCTCGAAAGATGGGGTCCATCAAAGTGCTTTACCCAATGATATATTACGCTTACAGATATTCCAAAGGAAAAGAAATTGTTCAGAATCTGATTGAAATAGCAGAGAGTTCAAGTGATGCTCGATTAATCAGATTCGAAATTGGCAGAAGAATAAAGAATTTGGTTGATTTACCCGCAGACATGATACAGGGAAAGCAAAGAGACATAGATATTGTCAACTATGAATTGATGAGCTGTGAGACCACTGATCAACTCTCTGAAACCATTGATAATATGACTAAAATTACCACTATCCCAAGCATAACAACGTGGTGTTTACTTTTTGAAAAGTTTCAGTCGAAAGAATGCAAATCTCAGTTGATTCAAGAGATGGTTAAAAGACGGATCTCAACTAATGCGATCCAGAAACATATTGTCAATTGGCAGTTAGAGCTGTGTGATGGAGACTCAGTTGGGGTCCTAAAATGGTTACGTGATCAAAAGTTGGTCATCATGCCTGCAATTTTCAAGTTTTTGGTTGGGTTGAACAATAATATTTTGCTAGATACGATTTTGAAATTAAACTTCGATGCGAAAGTTGACAAAAATAAAGAGTTACATCGAATTGCCGAATTGACTCTGAAGAAAAGAAATCAACAACACGACAAGGAAAATGAAACAAATATAATAGAAGATAAAGCAGACGAAACAAAGACAAGTGACATACTAGCCTTACCATTATTACAATCAATGACCATTACTGAAATTGACCAATTTTTTCTGGATAATTTCAGACCATTCCAAAAAGACATAAATTACACACAGCAGCAAAAAATTGAATTTCTTCGAACATTATTYACTACGAAGCACAGCGAAACATCAACACTCAAGAATATCAATGAGAAAAGTCTGAAGACAGTAATAAGCTGGCTATTGGCTCATCAGCAATTTACACTAGTTTTGGCAATTCTCCAGACTAGAGTTGGACGAAGAATAACCAATTTGAACTCTGAACTTCTTTACTGTCTTGTTCGTTTTACCTTGACTTGCTCAAACAGAAACAAACCTCACGCTGTGTCAATATGGGAACTTCTTGTGAAGCGGTTGAACGGGAAACCAGTAAGAAGTGACTATTCCACATGGCTTGCCATTTTGAAGTTCAATGGATTTGATGATTCAGAAATATGCACAGCTAAACAGTCACAATCACATATCAAACAAAGACTAATCTTGACTGAAAAACTGATGAAGTTGAAAGTTTACACTAAGGAATCACTTGAATTCATTGTTAATACCAAACTATTAGCTGGCGATTCTCCATATACCGTGGCTTCATATATAGCTTCAAATGAATTCCAACGGAGTTTTATCAGCCGCTCGAACACCAGATTCAAACCCATGACCAGTCGTATAATTTCACTAGACCCTCTATTCGTCCAATTGATCAACCATAGTTTACAAATGGACTCTCCTGTCGAGAAGTCTACTACTACTAAGGRCAGAAATGGGTATATTATGGCTACACGAATTTTGAATGAACATTTGGATTCATTTCCTCATGAGCTGATTGGATCTTTTGTTGAATATTTCGAGAAAGTTGGGTTGCTGCATAAATGCGCTGCTTTTTTGAGACTTTGTTCTGGGGCATTTGATGTTGATCATTACTTAAACGGTAATTTTGATGTTTCTGATGAAGGTGTTAGTATCACAAACGAAGAGTGGATTAGTTTAAAGAGAGAAATTGTTTCAGAAATCAATTTTTTGTCGTATGAGTCAGTCTTTGATAATTTGGTGGGTGTTGAAAATACTATTGATGATTCATCTTACTTTGCAAGTGTTGGGGCTAGAGGAGAATCAAAAAATGGTCAAGCCAAACAACAACGACAAAGCGTTCTTTCTAACTATGAGATTGATAAATATGATTTGAGAATGGATGCATCACAATACAACCGAATGATATCCAAGGCAATGAAGTCAATTGATCCAAATGCGTGTTCCGAAAGCTCGCTGGTTGAATTAAGCAAATTTATTGTTCGCAATAAGCCGGCCAAGAGTAATATAGCATGGAAGTTAAATAAAAGATTATTCCTGAAGGTTGTTAACTCAAGAATAGGAGGTCAAATTGATTCTGACAAAGGTTTGTTGAGATCATTGTTAAATGGAATGTTCTATAGTTTGCTTCATGTCTCTCATGAACATTCTCAATTGCCAGAACCACAATTAWCAATACAGCAATCACCTTTGACAACATCAAAGATAAACAACATCTTAGAAACTTTAGCTTTATTCAAACAAAATTCCATTCGGCCAGATCTTTCCACCTGGGCTTTTATCTTGTATATATTCGGTGGTGGTTCCGGAAATAGTTCAAAGTTACAGAAGAGACTGATTGAAATGATGGTCTCAAAAAGATTGAATATTTTGGTTGTCAAAGATATTGCACTTGCGGTTTTATAGATACCAGTTTTTGGGTACACATTAGAATCTTAAACTCGAAAAATGACAGAGGACCGCGACGATGCCAATTATGGCCACTGCTCGCTGGTCACGGCAACCGATTTCCTTCAAATTGTACCGAAACTTTAATTACGACCTTTTTTCCAGCTGACGCCCATCTGGTGATAAACAAATGACCCAATATAAAATCTACCACCTTTCCCCCTTCAAAGATGGTTTGACGGAATGTATGCTTTTTCTTACTCTTAGTACCATTTCAACAATTAAATTTGTATAAGCTGAAGTATTCATATATGGATATGACTGATTCGACAAAGAGACAAAAGACAGCCTTAGTTACTGGTTCAGCATCAGGTATTGGGAGAAGTTTATCATTGGAGCTGGCTTCAAGAAACTACAAGGTGTTTGCAATTGACGTTAACTATGAAGGTATGAAACCACTTGTTGAGAAATTCCCAGACAACATCATCATCTTCAAATTCGATATCTCCAATCCAGAAGAGATCGCAAAAGCTCATGAGTTTGTCATTTCTGAACTAAACAAATTGGAAAATCAATCACCACCCAAACTGGACTTACTTTTTAACAACGCTGGCATCACTTGCAGTTTCCCATTGATTGAAGTTCCAGATGATGCCATGTCGATGATTTTGAATGTCAGTTTACAGGCTCCAATTAGAATCACCAAAACATTCAGTGACTTGGTCATCAATGCCAAAGGTACCGTTGCTTTCACTGGCTCAGTTACAAAATCTTTACCAATGTTGTATAACGGGATGTATTCCACCGTGAAGGCTGGATTGGAAGCTTATGCAAGCACATTGTCAGTTGAGATGGAACCATTTGATGTGAAAGTGATCCATGTTGTCACGGGTAATATCAATACGGGAATCCATGATACCATTTCATGGTCTGAAGATTCCATTTATCTTTCAACTAAAGAATTGAGAGAATCATACGCTGCTAGAAAATCAGTTTTGGAGACGGTGAGTAAGAAGATGGAGGCGGATGACTATGCTAAAAGTGTCATTTCTCAAATTGAACGTGCCAATATTAGAACKTTTGCTCTTTATGAAGGCCCTACATCTTGGGTAATGCCACTTATCTCTAATTATTTGCCTAGATTTGTTATCGTCAATTTCTTCATTCGCTTTTTCAAGTTAAGGGGAGCTTGGGATTCATTGAGAAAGAAAAGGGCTGGTGAGAACGGTGATAATAAAACAAAATAGGGTTGATGGGATGGGCTCACACGAACCTTTTTGAAAGTTATTGATCTTCTATCATGCACTTAATCATATGATTAATTTGTCTTAAATTTTTAGTTTTTCTCATGATCAGTTGTTGTGATTCGATCCTGTAAACACGACGGAAAAAACAAACTCTATTTTCTAATTGAATATCATGGCTTATAACAACAATTAAAGACCACTAGCACCACCTTAGGCGGAAATCCTGACTTGGAAATCGGGACCCGATATTTTTTTTTCGAACACCGAAGTAGTTTAGTCTCGGTGAAATTGTTAATTTAATTGTAATTTGTTAMTTGTAATGCATGTGATATATGACAATACCGATTCCAGGCGCTACACAACACAACATCAAAACTGGAGCTGCATCAAAATAGGTATATCTACCAATTGACTAGTTCAAGCTGAATTACAATTACTGAAATGGACTATTCAAGAGAATGAGAGCTATATTGTGTATAGAGTGAAAAACCTCCATGACGGTAGAAATTGAAAAAGAGCTAGATCGATAGGGTTGTTCAACCCGACAATTACCATGCACCGTGACTGCAACAAATTCGATGCATATAATCCTAATTCCTAACCTAACATAATTACAAGTGATTGTTTTCAATCCATCCGTTTGGCAACGTATATTCATGAGTTTTAGAGCCTACTCTTAGCTTAATTTAACGAAAGTCAACAAGCTGAAAATCAATGACAAACATCTTACCCGAGTTTTCATCTTCGTGTATTATTCCAATAGCAGCCAATTTCTCAAGTTCTTGGTCAACCTTATCAAATTCCTMAGAATATTCCTCTGGGTGTCTCAAATTACCCTCCAATTTTTCCAAAACCAAATAGGATCCACAAATAACCATCATTCTTTCGTTTCTAGCTTCAATTCCAAACAAATCGTCGTCAGTAACCTCACCTGAAAACAAGAACTGCGGAACATTAATCATATCATCAGGAGCACACGAGTTATTATGGAGCCAAATTTTCCGATAAGCATGCAACAGTCTCATCTTGAAAGTTTGCACGACATTCTTCCAAAGAATATGGGGCATAACCATAGTTTCTTCTCTCATGTTCCTGCCAATCATTGAAGCTTATAAGATCAAGACATTTAATCACCACTGAATCATGATGATTCTTATTGAACTCATTGTATAACTAACATCGAATGTGTCCAAACAATCTTGTAAAGTCATAGAGACGATTTGGTTTAAATTGAAACCACAACCTCAAACATAAACACTCCAAACCAAACAAACTCTCTACCCTATTACAACAGCCAATAACTTAACTTAACTCCACTTCTTCATTTCGTTAGAAACTGCAGCTTTAGATCAGGAAAAACAACGATTAGCAAGAGAACGTGAATCATGGGAGAGAAGTTCGGCTTTACTACGTATCAGGTCCATATTCGAAAGAGTCACCACTAGTTGAAAGTTGAAAGCTGAAACTTGAAGGAAAACTAAATACTGAGAGAAGAACTGAGTTGCTGCTTTGACTAAGAAATAACAGATATTGAAAAAAAAAAACTACAAAACCAAGATCATGTGTGATGCCATACATATCCTCTCCACTACGGAGTCAGTCCAAAAGATCAGAATCACCGATCAGCCATGCCATATCAAACAGACTGACTACCATGAACCAATATCACATCAACCATCCATATTCAATTCCATGCAGCTTCATAGAAGTTTGAAAGTTTATGGGACCTCTTCAGCACTGAGCAGGCAATTTGGATGATTTTGAYATCACGATATTTTTGCTATCCAGATCAACTTTCGACAATCAATTTGCACATGCATGCAGATATCCGAATCCTCTTAAACTTGTCTGATACAGAAGTTCGTTAATTAATCTGCCCGCTATATGGCTCCCTGGAGACCAGATCATGTCTCGATGCCCAGCCAGCAATATATGTTGCTTTGAAYTAGTTCTTCCTTATATGTTAAGGCGCCCGGGCTATATTTAGCTAACTGAGTTGTATCTATTTCAAGACGTGTCAGTGTGGTGGTATACCGGACGTGTACACAATAGATGCTAATTGAGACACAGAGAGACACGTACGTACGTACATTGACGTATGTAATGTTTATCACTCTAGTCTGCATATGTGCAGTTTAAGAGACCCAACAAAAAGAGCTCCGGATTCATTGGGTTTTTCTTGCTTGTGATATTAAAACTGTACGTATATAGATAAACAAAAAGATCGAAACAATGGGGATAAAACTTTTGAAGGGATATCAAACAAGGTTCACAGGGGATCAATATATTGACAGTTAAAAAAGTAGACATGGTACAGCATGAGAGAGCCATGACTGTATGCATTAAGATTAGACTGATCCACGGGGTCTTGATTTGTGGAACGGRGAAGGAAGRAATATTAGGTATATATGTACGGCGGCGATATAAGGACGTAYAAGATATTGGAAAAATACAATTCAAAATAAAACAAGTGTTGAATTTAACCAAAAGTACTATACAAGAAAGATAGAGAAAGACAAAAAAAGCATAAGACATRAACAGTAATATTCGAGAAAAGGATTTATATTTCAAAGACAGTTAAAGAAAAGATAGTATATTATATGCAAGCAAGACCCAAAAGTGACAAAAACGAAAAAGAGTAAATTCAAAAAAAAAAAAAAGAATATCAAAATCTAAGAAAAATTATGACCTGGAAAAGTCAAAGAAAAACGACCGACCAAGTATTTATAACCAAGGAGTTGTAGAGATAACTAAGCTTATGAGTTTGAGTAGCTTGTAGTTAATGGATTCACTGTGACTGTATATAAGTGAAACAAAAAAAAGAGTGTGATTGATTGATGTGTAGTGTATATCTGTAAATGTTGTAATGATGATATAGTCATGTGACAAAAGGAGTTGAAGAAAAACGTCCCCTGTATGTTTTCTGTGTAATGATTAAATGAATGAGACTTTGAACTGAAGTCTGATCGGCGATGAGCGGGAATGATGAGATGGGATGTAGTAGGTATGAAGTGGAATTGAGATAAAAAAAGTTGTTTTAGTTCAAGCCAAGTTAGGGTATTGGTATATTAAAAAATGCAGATAGGGAATGAACAAGTGAGTTGGTATCGTTAGAAGTTAAATGAAAGTTATTGTATTGTATTGCATGGTATAGTGTATTGTAGTATCCACGTTGATTGAAATTAAAGGGTTCAAAACAAACGAAATTTGGTAAAGCATAGCTGGAGCATTAAATATAGTAGAAAGACTTGAGAAAAATTGTGATTAGGATTGATATTGATGCTGTTGATGGGATTGATTATGTGGGGTTGTCTGTTTGAACTTGGTGTGATTAAAATTGCAAGCTGTGATATTGGTAAACTGCAGGCAGAATGATTAGAAGAGCATGCCGATGAAAGAAGCTTCTGATGAACCAGCAGCAGCAGCTTTGCTTGAGTCATCGTTGGATAGCAAGTTGTGTTCAGTCAATCTCTTAGTCAAATCTTCATTGATTGATTCGTCTTTGACTTCAACTTCAGAACCTGAAGCAGAGACATCTAATTCAGAACCTGTTGAGACTTGTTCTTGTCTCTTGAACAAAGCCAATGGGAATTGCAAGGAGTAAGAGGCAAGCATGACAGAGATGAAGACGGTGGAAGTGGAGAATTGCATTTTTGTGGGTTGATTAGAAATTAATATTAGAAATAAAGGAGTGTGTGAGTTTGCTTGTGTTGTTTAGAAGTCGTGAGACTAGTTGATGATGAAGAAGAAGGATGATTTGGAAAGTAAACTTGAGTCAAGACAGAAAAGTGTGAAAAGGAAGGAAATGACGTCCTTATATACAGAATGGGTGGGATCATGTGGATTATCTGTGATGCAATGCAGTGATTCTGTATCAGTTCAGTTCAGCTCACTGGGAATCGAATCATACATAATCACATAATCATACATACAGGGTGGGTGGGGCAGTGGGCACCACTCTAACATTAA